>JZKD02S1173527.1:575804-608218 GCA_000966675.3 Picea glauca | reverse complement strand
ATTAAGAGAAGCATCTAGAGGAAGATCCTTCTAGAAGCGGAAGCTTCTATTAGGTATTCTTACATCCGCCTTATTCTATTTTATTGAAAGGCCTTATTAATATTGACCTTTATTAAATCTGAATACATTGATCTACCTATGTGCGGGTTAGGACCTTAACAGTTAGTGTGAGAGTTTGGCATTATTTTCTTTCTCGATACATTAATTTTTTTTTTCTATAACTAAATATATTTGTGTTCATTCCTTTTGTTGTATAGATTTATTCCAACCTTTGTATAAGTTTGACAAGAGTATCACCTGAAGATTGGTATGATCACATATTCATCTTATAGACTCTAACACCACTTTAGAAATGTTTCCATGGAAAGCATAAATGGGTTCTCATATGGTAATATAAACACAAAGTCTAAGATAATCATCGTTACCGTCAAGAAGTTACTCGTGAATGTAGTGTATTTGATAGAGCACCACTTGACCTTAATCTAGCTTGCACATATTGTCTCCATTTGAGCTGGAATTTCCCTCAATTCAAGAAATATATCAAAGAACACTATAGGTCCTACCTATGATAGTGGGTGATAGTATCCCTTTTCATTGAAATATGAACCATAAATATTGATGAAAAAAATGAAATTTGGTATGGATAGCGGGTGATAGGTCTTCTGTGTTTTGGTGAACCATGAATATTGATGAAAAAAATGAAATTTGGTATGGATATCATTATGACCATTGAAGAGTATATTAGCCTTCCATTTCATTGGATTCTTTTGGTGCCTTTAAAAGGAGATGTTGTGTATGAGGTGCTTTAGTGGTATGGAATTTTTTTGAGTATTTAAGTCTATATTTCTCTATGATTTTTATTATGAATGATTTCTAATGATGTAGGATGGACATAATGTTGTCTCTGGTAAGCACATCAAATGGAATGTGGAGAGTGAATAGGGAAGAAATGGCTTTATCTTCTACTTCGACATTGAAAAAGGTCAGATTGAGTTACTTATATTCTCTTTGATGCTCTATTTCATGTGCCTTGTATATATAACATATATGTCGCAATAGTTGTAAATATGAACAAGAATTGTTTCTTTGTTTTTTCCCCTTTTTTCTGTTAGAGCACAAGTGTCATTTCTAGTTTTCACTAGTGCTCTACTTTATAGTCCCTTAGTGCGGATTTCACCATGACGAGATTTGTTTTTTATTTTATTCTAAAGGCCTATATTTTACTCAAAGGACGTTTTGAAGTAAATACCTGTTCTACATGCCTTATTGAGGTTATCACCATAGGTTTTTTTCTTTTCTTTTTTTCATTTTTTCATTTTTCTCTAACATGATTAGTGTAATTTGAAAACATTGTTTCTTTGAATTAGATCTATTTGTTGAGCCCAATGATTTATAGTAAAACCTCATTTGATGATGAATTATTTTATAGGTTAAGGATGTATCTATTAAAAAAAAGTGGTAGTTGTTCCTCACCTACAGTTCTTATTTTTGTTGACTCGTTACCATAGAATGTATCAATCTAGTTTGTCCCTAACCATATTGTCTTCAAATTTCCATTGACATCATTGAATATTTAGACATATAATAGGGAACAATATCCTTCTTGAAGACATTTTCTTTGATGTAATTGTCCTGAATTTTTTTATCTACTATTGGATCATTTTATTGTGGAATATGGCATGTTTCCTATACTCATCTAGTGCATTAATATGTTGTAGTCTCTCTTGCTTTTTGTCATAGATATTCTATCCTATTTGTAAGAATGTCCCGAAGGTCTGAGTTTCAAAATAAACCCTATGGTGCTATACCATGTAGTGTTGTATGCCCAATAAGCTTATGTCAATCGATTTTTCTAACCTCTTCTATCTCGTGTGAATGTTTTTGTTCGAGTGTTATCCATATCTAAATCTGTTACTTCTACTCATTCATTGACTGATAAGTATTTAATGCTTATGATGAATCTTCTATAAGTGCATGATATTTTCAATGATATTTGATGTAAACTCAATTCCTACAGTTGTGAGAATCTCCCTTGGCACAACAAATGTTGAAAATATGTTCTCTTAAGAAAATATCCTACATTTTCTTCTTTCACATTTTCCATTGACGTTTCCTATCCCATTTTGGTCAAGTAGTCTATGCAAAGTAGTATATTCTATTTTTAATTAGAAATTGGGTATATAGGACCTACAAAGTATGAACCCTACTTATCAAGGGGTTCCATTGATGCTTTTGCTTGGAGTGGCATATCATCCCTTTTTGTGGGATTTTCCATTCTTTCATACATATTCTACTATTTCCTTGTGAAGTGTTGGCTAGCAATACCCTTCTTAGAGAACCCTATAGGTTTTCCTCTTTGCAGGATAATGACCCCAACAAGGTTCTTCACAACAACAATGTAGTATTTTATGCACATTATGGTTCCTTATGCAATGCTTAAGTATCTGTTCTAGTCCAAGTTTGAACAAAAAACCCTTGATCCATGTGTATGTGACACTCTTCTTGATGATCTTGCATTATTTTCTATAGGAAAAGTGTTGAGAAAAGTTCCATGTAACTAAGTAATTTGATATATCAACAAAACATTGGGTTTCTA
This sequence comes from Picea glauca, assembly GCA_000966675.3. Classification (NCBI taxonomy): domain Eukaryota; kingdom Viridiplantae; phylum Streptophyta; class Pinopsida; order Pinales; family Pinaceae; genus Picea; species Picea glauca. The sequence continues at coordinate 605,622 of JZKD02S1173527.1, read as the reverse complement.
GTAATATTGCAAGCATATTCTCATTTAGGAAAAAATCATGAACAAACTTTTCATCAACAATACGCATTAGATTAGATGGAAAATATGCAAAAACATATTGTTTTCCATATTTTTCAAATATTATCAAGTCAAATTCATACCATAATAACAACCATATGATGCACATTCCATTAAATGCTACTTTACTCATCAATTATTTAAGGTCTATGTAGTTTATATGTATAAAGACTAGAAAGGCAATACCCAAATTTATTATGATGCACATTCCATTAAATTCTACTTTATTCATCGATTATTTAAGGTCTATGTGGTCTATATGTATAAAAACTATAAAGCCAATAATATAATAATATAATATAGTATATGTTTTGTTTTACTGTGGTAGGCTGGATTCTTAGCCAAGTGAATATCACTTTGACTATCACAAAATAAATTTACTTTGTCCTGCAACCTTCCAAACTCACCAAACAAACCTTTCAACCAAACTGCCTCTTTGCAAGCATGTGAAGCAACTATCCATTATGCTTCTGTAGTGGATAAGGAAATAATGTTTTATAGATTTGACATCCAACTGATACCTCCACCTACAAGAGTAAATACATACCCTGAAATCGACCTTCTCTTTTCCAAATCACCTGCAAAATCAGAATCAACATATCGACAGGATAATTCACAACCATTTTTATAAGTGATACAGTAATCATTTGTGCCTCTCAAATACCGAAGCACTCATTTCACTACTGCCCAATGCTCTTTACTTGGATTTTCCATATATCTGTTGACAACCCCAACTGCATGTGAAATGTATGGCCTTATACTCACCATCACTTACATTAGACTTCCTACTACATTCGCATATGGTATTCGAGACATATATTCCTTTTCTTCTTTTGTACTAGGACATAAAATTGAAGAAATCTTAAAATGGGAAGCCAAAGGGACTGAAACTGGTTTCACATCGTTCATACCAAACCTGAAAAGTATCTTCTCAACATACTTTTGTTTTGACAACCAAATGTTTCCATTTCTCTAGTCTCTGAATATCTCCATGCCCAAAATAGCCATTGTTTCTCCCAGATCTTTCATATCAAACGTCCTAGCCATCTGAGCCTTTACCCTGTTGATCTCAGTTATGATTTTTCTTGCAAAAAGAATATTGTCAACATACAATACTAAGATAATGAATATGCCATTATTCAATTTATTAAAGCAGACATAATGATCATACTCACTCCTTGTATAATTCTGGCTCACCATGAAAGAGTCAAATTTCTTGTACCATTGTCTGGGAGACTGCCTCAGACCATACAATGATTTTGTGATCCTGCAAACAAATTTATTGTTGAAATTCTGAACGAACCCTTTAGGTTGTTCCATGTAAATTTCCTCATCCAAATCTCCATGTAAGAAGGTAGTTTTAACATCTAGTTGCTCCAACTCCAAATCAAGTAATGCAACTAATGCTAAGACAATTCAAATTGAAATAGACTTAACAAATGATGAAAAAATATCATGAAAGTCAATACCTTCTTTCTGAGAATATCCTTTCGCAACCAGTCTTGCTTTGTACCTTTCCACCTTATCATCAACACTCTTCTTTAGCTTCTAGACCCATTTGCAATTTACAAATTTTTGGTCTCTTGGAAGTTCTACTAGGTCCCATGTGGCATTCCTCTCTAATTCCTTCATTTCATCCTTCATTTCTTCTTTCCATTTATCACTGTTAGAACTCTTCATAGCTTCCTGATAGCATGAAGGTTCATCATCATTAGTACTTAAAGAAACTGACGAAACAAAATCATCATACCTTCTTGGAGGATTTCTGACCGGCATAGACCTCCTTAGGGAATTTTGTGGCTCATCCACATTTTTTTTATTGTTATCATCAACCATGTCTTCCTCTATACGAAACTCTTCATGACCATCTTCAGAAACTTGTTCATGTTCACCTTCATTGGTTTCAAACTGAATTTGATGATACTTTGGTACTTCTTCCTATTTCATTTGAACATCTACATATGATTTGATGAGAGATGATTCATAAAATATTACATCTATATTAGTGGTGATATTGTGGGAAGTAGGATCCCAAAACTTGGACCCCTTAATACCATCACCATATACAACAAAGATAAGCCTTTTTTATTTTGGATCTAATTTAGAACATTGATTTTTCAGAATTAGAGCATAGGCTTCACAACCAGAAACTTTAAGATTAGAATAATTAAAAGGGTTACCTTTCCATACCTCTTCAAGAATCTTTCACTATATTACTGTTGACGGTGATCGATTCACCAGATAAAAAGTTGTAGTTACTTCTTCTACGCACAATTCTTGCTTCAAGTTGGCATTACTAAGCATACTCCTTGCTCTCTCTAGAAGAATCTTGTTCACACGTTCAACAACTCCATTTTGCTGAGGAGTACAAGAAGTGGTTTTATGCCTATCAATCCCAAAATCCTTGCAATAGTTCTCAAATTACATTGATGTAAATTCACCACCATTATCATTTCTGAAACATTTAATGGACCTACCAGTGCTCTTTTCTACCAAAGATCTAAACTGCTTGAAAACATCAAATACATCAGCCTTTCTTTTCAACATATAGTTTCAAATATTCCTACATAAATCATCTATAAAGGTTACAAACTATGATCATCCTCCATACTAAATAGTAGGGGATGGTACCCAAACATCAGAATGGATATAGTCAAGGATTCCCTCACTAGTGTGTCTTCTAGTTTTAAATTTATTCCTATTATGTTTGCCATAAATACAGTGCTTGTAGAAATCTAACTCTAAGGACTTTATACTAGGAAGTAACTTGCAATAATATAATACCTTCAATCCTCTTTCTCTCATATGGCCCAACCGTTGATTCCATAAACAAACATAATCATTGCCATTCTCGGATACAGCTGTAGCATGATCTGACTCGGTTCTTCCTTCTAATAGAAATAGGTTTCCAACTTTCTTCACTTTAATAACCAGTAGGATTCCTTTGTAGAACTTCATAACTCCACCTTGAGAAATACTCTTATATCCTCCAATGTATCAGACTCCCAAATAAATTAGGTTCTTCTTAAGCTGACATACATGTCTCACATTAGTTACTATTTTAAGAGTTCCATCAAACATCTTAATTTGAATCCTACCAATTCCCACAACTTTACACGAGATATCATTTCCCATGTAAACTATTCCATCATCTATAGACTGGTAAGTAAAAAACCATTCTCTATGAAGACATGTGTGATTTGAATCACCATAATCTAATAACCATTGTTCATCATGACATGAACCAATACAAATTTATAAAACTTCACCAGTCATACCTGAACCTGTTGCTGAACTTGTTTCAGTTGCCTTCACTTCCTTCATTTCTTTTGGAGGGTCGTCTTTGGAGGCTTGTTGTCGCTTCCAACAATCCTTATTTAGGTGTCTCGATTTTCCACAAAACCGACACTTAATCTTTTTCTTTTTTCCCTTTGACTTTGAAAAAATCTCTATGATCATGTCCTCTTTCTTTAAGTCTGCCTCTGAGCACCATCACCTTACATGTAGCTATTTCTAAATTGGATTTATTCCTTGTTTCCTCTGACAATAGTGCTCCAACAATAACATCAAACTCAATAATTTTTGTTGTTATGAACCTAATAGAGGTAACAAAGTGATCCCATGATGAGGGCAAAGAACACAATAATGTAATTGCCTTGTCTTCAGAATCGAATTTTACTCCCATGCTAGGAAACTGAACTAAGAGAGTATTAAAAGTATTTAAATGATCATCTATTTTCCTACCATCCTTCATGCACAAACTGTATAATTTCCTTTTTAGGAAGATCTTTATCATCAAGGATTTCGTTATGTACATGATTTCCAGCTTCATCCACAAATCGTCTGTTTTCTTCTCCACAACAATGTTGAACAAAACATCATCAAACAAACATAGGTGTATGGAAATTAGTGTTCTCACATCGATCTCATCCTAGTATTCATTTGTTATGGTCGTGGGTTGCTTTGATTTTCCCAAAAGCTCCTTGACCACGCCTTGTTGCATGAGCAAATCATGCATCTGAACCTTCCAGGTCTCGAAATTGTTCTTGCCATTGAACTTCTTGATTTAGAATTTGGCACTCTGAGTTATTTCCATATCAACAGATCACCGCACTTGATAAGAGCCACACAGGGCGATTTCTTATAAAATCGTCGCACGTCTCTACAGTAGAGGCTTGCGTCTATCATTTTAGAGGCATCGCGCCTGTCATCATAATTTTACCGCTTCTATCTTCATGGATTCGTCCCGTCCATACAACATACTAGGGCGCATCAATGTGCAAGATTCGTCGCCCCTCATAACTGGAGTGGGCCATGTTGATTTCAGAGGACGGGGCTAGCGTGAAGGGTAGAGACACGGTTTTTGCACCCTTTACGAGGAGTGACCCACAGTGATGAGAAAACGTCGTGCCTAGTGCACAAATGGTGTTGCTCCTCCTCCACAGTTTTGGAAATTCTCCTCCTCCTCGGTTTGGCACTGCGGATGGCATTGATCCTCCTCTGATGGATGACGCCCATGACCCTCTCTCTCAATTCACGATCTTTCACCATGGATCTGGCCTCAAGGATATCCAACGCAACTCCGATACCACTTGTTAGAATGGAAAATGAGGAAAACAAAATTCACATATGACAATCAAGAATCACGCAGATTAACAAACAAAGAGATTTTACATGGATCACCCCATATTTGGGCTACATCCACCAAGAAAAGGTATCAGTTGTCTTATTATTCAGATCATGGAGATTACAATAGCGTTGCAATCTCTCTCATATCCCTCTTTGTTTCCCTCTACAGGCATACATAAATTCATATAGATTTACACAAGAAACTGATTATTAAATGCACTCCTATCCATATTCTAACTTGGTCTATTTAGTTGCAACCAATGCAGAATAATAGGATCCAAATCCATCCTTGGAGGAATTCGTTGTCACCAAATTTTCAACAAGATACAGGATAGATAAAAGTGGCATCTAAAATATTTTACCTCTCTACTTTCATTATATATTTTACTATTGTATTCATATTTATTTGAGGCTATATTATGGGTAAGGAATCATCTATGATGTATACATTGTGCGTATAAATTTCAAGATGGATTCCTTGCACATAATTGTAATCCCAAGCAAAGGATGAATTGTGTTTCATTAGAATCTCCAACATTTCTTTATCTTGAACATAATTTAGTTGGCTACTAATTTTTAGAGTATTATTAGGTAACATATCACTATTTGAATATTTTTTTATTTTATTTTAATATGGAACAATTTTTTCCATTAGTTTTGTTCTAGAACAACAAGGCTTCCATGGTATTCTTGCTCTTTTTTCCCATCGTATTCTTGAATTGTACTAGAACTAGGGTATGTTAGAATATGATGGATGTGCTCGTTTTTCCATAGACAATATCACTATTTTCACCCAACCATAGTCCAAAGCCACCCTCCGAGCACCCTAACCTTGACAAAGAATCACTCCGGAAGAAAACCATTGGCTAGATAGCCAAACAAAGGGTAGCGCACCTTTCTCCAAGGATAGCATACCAAACAAGAGCTAATCAGATATTCCAAACCATAACCAAGAGATAGTCCAAGACAAAACGTAATCTACTAGTTGCAGCAACTGCACCGATAACTTCTCCTCCAAACTTGTGCACAAACTGGCTAACTACAGTGCGCACAAGTGAGCTCTGTAGTTCTGAGAATGCCTACTAGAATGAAGACTAGCCTCCTGTATTTATACTAATTCTGCCTAACTGCCCTGGCCGACTTCTCATTTTGGGTGCGTATTTACTTAGTATATAATATTCTTCCGGCCCACTTCTTCTCTTGGAGGCTAATAATCTAATACAAATTATCCTCTTGAGTCGACTTGTCTTCTAGGGTTATTAGCCAACTCATTAGGGTTTCTTCTTTCTTCCCAGAATATTCTATTCTCATTAGGTTTACACGTGGAGGTAAATATCTTCTGCCCATCATATCAACACTCCCTCCTAGCTAGGGAGGTATTACAGGTAGTGGTCTTGATCTCAAACATACCATTCACCCGGTAGCATCAACATAGTTGTATAGACTATCTCATGACTAGATCATGAGTACCATCATCACAATCAGTGTCATTAGTTGCATCATCTCTGGAAACCATACTCCATATGAGTAAATAGACATGATGTTGGGTAAGCCACTCACTGCACAGAGTGACACAAGAGCCATTATTCTAATACGAGCATATGTCCTAGAGGAATAAATGTCCTCAACCATGTTTCGTCTAGGAAATATTTGTCCATTGATCATCCATCTAGCTGATAATCATTTCCAACATAGTTCATAGTCTTCAAGGAAATCATAATAGTATCATTCAATAGAACACAACTATGTCTATCCATAGTAGTACACAACTACAATCTAGTGGTACAGTACCACACCAAGTAGCACGCGGGTACTTGATCAATGATGTATAGTCACAAATAGTGGAACACATCCACCACATTAGTATACATCTACTGTCTAGAGACATACAATATTCATAACAATCATCTGATATCAACTTGCACAAAAGAAATGTTATGATATAAATTGAATCATCCAGGTCATTCTTCCACTCACATCTGTGAGATCTGGAAGACCATATTCCCTTAGAAGGTCAAACATTAATGATGAGCTATTTGGACTATTCTTCTCAAGAAAGGAAGAATAACTATCCTGATTTCTGAGCCTGGACCATTCCCCACCCTTGGCCATTCCTCCGACATTAAACAAAGTGTAACCTGGAGAGAATGAATCTGCCCTAAGGAATGGCTGTCCTAATTGTTGAACCTGGACTATTCACCTATCTGGGCCGTTCCTCCAGCACTAAACAAAGTGGAACCTGGAGAGAATGAATCTGTCCTAGGAAATGACTGTTTGGACCATTTCCTAAGGAAATGACTATCATGCACCAACCTCCAAAACAAACCATTTTTTGAAACTGCTCACAACTGTGAGCTTCGAAAAAATGACTATCCGGCGAGGCAAACTAGTCTTCTTAATTAACCATGAAGAAGAGAGACTGTCCTAGACCATTCCTGATGTTAACCACAATGGGAAATCACTGTCTATGGTACATAAACAATCCATCGAACCATTTTCATTACAAAAATGACCATTTGATCTGGACCATTTTCCGAACTGGAAAATGCATGTTTGTCAGAAATATCAAACCACTTTCTGAACTAGAAAGGAAATGCTCATCCTGGACCATTTTTCGAACTGAAAAATGACTGTCCATAAATTAATAACACATCAGTGCTCCCTCCCAACCTAGGAGTCATCTCTTCCTTTTCAATAGGGAATTCATCTCCACGAGCTCCAACTTGAGTACGCAAAATCTTTCATCTTGGACAGAGGCTTTACCAAAATGTCTTCTTATCTTCTCATTTGTGGAGTTATATATATATTGGAGAACCACTTCTCTTTTCTGGACTTCATCATGGAGAATGTAATGCTTGATCTCAAAGTACTTTAGTATTTCTGGAACACTAGTTTTCTTTGAAGGCTTCATATAGCTCTGATCAATATAGCGTGTCATTACTGGATTCATATTTTTTTCCCCATTAGCTCATAAAATCATGGCAAGGCTCAAATTGGAACATATCCATGTGGAACTTCTTCTATCATCATGAGATCTTTGTCATGGATTGGCAATCCATCATCCTGATCTTCTGAGTAATCTTTCTGATACAATATCTTTGTTATATAAAGTCTTCACCACGCTTTTGTTGTGCATTGGAGGTTCTCCACCAAGTTGTTTTCTTCCATTTGCAAACAAGGGTCTGTTTCTGGTATAGCTCAAAGGTTTGAAGTTTCTCTTCATACACTCTTTGTTCAATTTCTATGGAGAACAATATTTGCATTCATCTGATGTAAAACTCCAACCCATGGATATTGCGGATGATATAATGACCCATGTAGAGGTATGTCTAGTTTACTGGAACAAGTAATCATCATAGTCTACTCCCTCCATATGGGATAACCTCTAGTTATCGATCTTGCAATGCTTACATTCATAATTATTTCATACACTATTCTTCATCACAACTTTTAGTTCCTCTGCTTGATTTATTTTAGTGAATTCATATCAGGATGGTAATTTTGTGATTCTCGATACAATGACTGGTTGTTCTGGCTTCTCTTTCTTTCTTGGAATCTTGGAATCTTCATGTTCTTCCTCATGTTTCTCTTTAGATATTGGGTCCATGTAGTTTTCTATTGATTCCATGCTCTGAAGATTCCAACTTCTTCCTTTCATTGTAGGATCATGGATATGGATGGAGAACCAAGGATTCTTTAAGGCTTCTTTTCGAAGAGGGATTCTTCTGAAGTCAAACTGAACATGTACTTATTTTCATGGTTGCTACCATGAATATATACTTCATCATCTTCAATGGATCATAGGATTATATCCCTCCTAAACCTTGCTCCATGCATGAGTGCATGTTTTTCTTTTGGAAGTATATAATCATCTCCCTCCATCTAACATAATCCATGCGTCTGTCTGCATGCTTATTGCCTTCTGCAAGGTGTCATAAGTCTTTCTCCTATTTCTTCTTGATTGTTGATTTCAGCTTATCTTGCAGTTGTTACTTATGTAATAACTTCCACATGATTTGTTTGATGTACTTCATCCTTTCATGTGTATTGTCTGACTTATCTTGTTGTTCTTCCATAGGGATAGTTCTTCCTGGAACATATTATCTTCTAAGAGATAGATATACAAGATATGTATAGAGACTATGCAAAAAAGATATGTACAAGGACTATGAAGAATATTGTTACCTTGTCTTTAGATGAAGAAGTCTTATTTATCCTGCTTGGTCTTCCTTGAGGGTTTCCTTTCTTCGGAAAATGATGCTTCATGTGTCTCCTTCCTTTTGTTTAGCTCAGGACAATGATTCTTGTAGTGACCATATTTTCGACAGTTGAAACATTGTATTTCTAACATATCCTTCTTTTGATTTGGATTCTTTTCAAACATAATTTTGTTCCTAGAGTTCTTGAATCTTATTGTGAAGGCTTGATCATCGTATTTATTTTGAGGTTTCTCTTTTTCACTGATCCTTGATTCTTCTTGAGCACAACAATTCCAAAGTTCTTCAAATGTAGGATACTCCTTCCTTGTGTTCATGCTTGCAACAAATGCATCCCATGTCTTGGGAAGACCATTGAGTACTATGTATACCAATTCCTTCTTTGAAATGATCCCTTCAATAGCTTGTAGTTGATCTCTTAACTGAGAGATTCTCACAAAGTATGACGTTATGTTGTCATCATAATTCATCTTCATGTCACAGAGCTCATTCTTCAGACTCATTACTTGTCCAATGTTTCTAACTGAGAAGAGGTTTGTTATGGCGTCGTACATCTTCTTTGATGAGTCAAGATGGGAGATGAAGGGTATCAATTGGTATTTTATAGAGTCCAATATGATACTCATGGCATTGATGTCATCGTATTTGAACTTCTCCATAACTGCAATGTTTTGTGGTTCTTTCTCTTTTCCTTCTTCAAACTCTAGTTCCACGATCTTTCCTTTCATGATATCCAACACTTTATTCTTGGAAAGGATGAGGTCAATCCTATTCTTCCACGCTCTGAAGTTATAAGCTCCATCTAAATTGTTTTCTGACTTCATAGAGTAAGTCATGGCTTGTTTGACTTGGTCAACCCTAGATTTGACCAAAAACTCAAACTTGATGTCTTGGATTGCTGAGAGTACCAGGAGATGCACTAGGCTAGGGTGCAGTGGTCTATCTAGAAATTAGGTCAATCCCTTAACTTAAGGTGCCTCAATGAGAGGGTTACGGTTTTTGCAACTGCACTTGCTAGTAACCCTAGCGATAGTTGTTTGGTGACTGCTCCTGCTAGAAATCCTAGTAGCAGTTCTTCAACGAGCTTAATATCCTTATGGCTATGCTTCCTTCCAGTGGTTAGATTGAATGAAGGAGGTGTGAGCCCATAACCTGTTAGAATATGATGGATGTTCTTGTTTTACCATAGACATTATCACTATTGTCACCCAACCATAGGTCGAAGCCACCCTCCGAGAACCTTAACCTTGACAGAGAATCACTCCTAAAGAAAACCCTAGTCTAGATAGCCAAATGAAGGGTAGCGCACCTTTATACAAGGATAGAACACCAAACAACTGCTAAGCAGATAGTCCAAACCATGACCAAGAGATAGTCCAAGCCAAAACATAATCTGCTAGCTGCAACAATTGCAACGACAACTTCTCCTCCAAACTTGCACACAAACTGGCTAACTGCAGTGCGCACAAGTGAGCTCTATAGTTCTGAGAATGCCTACCAGAATGAAGACTAGCCTCCTGTATTTATACTAATTCTGGCTAACTGCCTATGCCGACTTGTCATTCTGGGTGCCTATTTACTTAGTATATAATATTTCTTCTGTCCGACATCTTCTCTGGGAGGCTAATAACCTAATAAAAATTATCGTCTTGAGCCGACTTGTCTTTTAGGGTTTTTAGCCAACTCATTAGGGTTTCTTATTGCTTCCCGAAATATTCTATTCTTGTTAGGTTTACATGTGGAGGTAAATACCTCCCGCATCTACCATAATATCAACAGGGTACACATTTTGTATATAGTTGGAAATAATTGTGTTCTTGTATACTTGTCTAGGGGATAAAGAAGTTTGTATGGTGGTGATTAGATGTATGATAGTTTGAAATGTGTCCCCCCATTTTTCTTAACCTACATTTAGAGGTATATTTGTATTAATCAAAGGTTTTTCATGGGATTAAATAGATAATATTTTTTGTGGTTAACCATTTTGGATGGTCATCTACCCTATACTACAACATATGTGTGCATTCGTTCTATCTATCCAAGGTCTACCTAACATAAGTGGATACTCGTTAGTTTTTTCTTTATTTTTTGGGACTATGAAGTCTATTACTCCCTTGAGTCAATTGATATCATAACATGATGTAAAAATTCATTAGGGTTAATAGTTGATCCATATCCAAGATGGAGGAAATTAACTGTGTGTCATAACGACTTCCTTAAATTCAACTTGGGCATTGTGTCCTTGGTCATGAAATTAATTTTGATCTCCAAATATATTAATATCATCTTGATCAAAAGTATCAGAGGTGTACGACAGTGGGTGACTGAGTGTGTTGTTAAGGAACTTTGTGATGTTAAAGTCATCGGTTCGAAACCCGCAGTGACAAAGAATCCATCATGTTAAGGGTTGGTGTGGCTCAAGACGGGTGCGATCCCTGGGTGATTTTGACGGATTAGATGCCCCTGAGTCGTGGTTTCTCAAGCCATAGGCTAGTCCCGTAGTTCACGAACAAACTAACAAACATAAAAAAAAGATAATTTCGATCAAGATCTTATTAATGTACACATTTACTATATTACTTCTTCGCTCAAAGTGTTAGGGTGTGGAAACCTTGCATAACATGAAATTAGTGATTTTTCTTGTAACATTTACCATAGGGATCTCTTTCTTATTTTCCTTATTTCTCATAGGGTAGAATTATTTGATGAACTAATTGTAGATGAGTACATCCTTAATAGATTGAAGGACATATGGTTTTAGAAACATATTCTTGAGTTCTCCCAAAAGTTCATTTTTTAATTAGTGTAGGTTTTATTTTACGATAGCCTCTCAAGATAACATGGGGTCATTTTTTTTGAGAGGGTCAATATTTTTTTTCTTCATCTACTCCCAAAATATGATAGTATTTCTCTCCAAGATCATGAACCATCTCAAGGTTGATTCCTTCAATGTAGAGAGAGAAAATGACTTTGTGAATATCAGATGCATAGTCATAGGTTATATAGACAACGTCAAACTAAGAAAGTCATGTAATAGGGTCTTGAATAGTGAGAACATGGAAATTAGGAAATGAAAAATTATTGTTGTTCCTCATCTGTGTGGCTTCATTAGTTTCCAAAACTTGAAATTGAAAATTTGTAGGTTGTTCATCTTCCTCTTCTACCATAAATTTATAATATGTATATCCCTCTCTATCGTAAAATGATTCACAAAGTCAAATAAATGATATATGAAAATCTATGATTTTTATTTAGGATTCTCAATATTTTCTCAATTAGTTGTTGAATATATTCTTGAAAAAAGGTCTGGACAATCTTGTTGTTATTGTTCTTGTTCACTAGTACCTTCTTTAACTATACTAACAACATGGGTTTTTGGTAAAAACCTGTCATACCTATCTATAGATCGATGCATGGAAACTAACTATGTATTTGATATGGACTATGTTGAGGAAAATGGGATATGCAAAAGAATATATCAGAGAGCTCAGAAATACAGTGAAACCCAAATTTTATTATTGAATAAAATATAAAAACATTGTGAAACACAAATTGGATAAAATGGTCGTACCTTATCTATGAAGAGAAAGAGATGTCGACTATACTAATTTTCAATAACCATTGCATCACACTCCATTACATGCTCAAAGGTCCTCCATCACCTCGATTATATATCAAAGAGTGAGAGGAGAATAATTCCCATGATGCATGCAGGATAAATTGGGCTAAGTTAACAAAATTCCATAGGCATACTTCTCGGGGGTCACCCATCCCACTACTACTCTAGCCAAAGTGTGCTTCACTGTGGAGTTCTTATGATATCATGTGCATTAACATTGTAGGAATCATTACATGATGGTTGTAATTAATAAATGGAGATGGAATTACTTTATATTCCTCATCAAAATGGTGAATATCATGGTTTATCAAAACCACAGGCTTGAAAACATTTATTTAGTGGAAACGGTGGATGACCATCGAGATCCACCTGTATCAATACTCCCCCATTAGGAGTTAATAGAATCCATTGCATGAAGTTCACTTGTGATATGAGAAACATTTTGCGCAATTTGAACCTTGGTGATTCACTTTCTCTGTTGAAGTAGTTGTGCATCTTGTAGTTGGAATTGTCCTATTGACGGATGTCATGAACTTGTCGTGGGAGGTGCTAGATCTGTTCAACATATCTAAATGCATGATATGTCTTGGTATGAGTATCATAGTACTTTTTCAATGAAGATGCAACAAGAAGAGCTATATCAATGGGGGATAATGGATGGAACCCCAAGAACACCTGAAAAGGGCCATGGCCAATGGAGCTATGAAGGGTTCTATTATATATATGTTGAACATATGGAATAATATGATTCTTTGGAATGGAGCATCTATAGATTTGAACATTTGGTAAGGGAGCACTAGGAACCAAGTCATTGGAATGCTTGACTTTGTAGTGTAAAGGCCCCATTGAAGGTCAAAAACTATCTTTGAGATCCTCTAGAATATTTTCAACCTTCTTCTGCTATATAGAGAGGTCTTGGGATGTGGTGGTGACAGTGACCTTCTGTTCACTTTCTAACTGGATCAAAAAGAGGGAAAAAATTGTGGTCTGAGAGATTACTTTTCAGAACTCTTTTTTCCTACATCACTAAAATGGTAGTAGTAATAACTACCTCTGGAATCCTATAGAGTTGACCCCCTAGAATAAAAATTTTGTTACATGGTCGAGAATCCTAAATAACGTAATGTTTCAACATATATGGTTTTCCTAAAAGAACATCAAATATTTCAAGTGGGGTAAAATAACAAAGTACCTCATGTTTGAAGGGCTTGACGTTGTAGGATAGAAGACATCGTTGGATGATGTGAACATCTCATCCCTAGATAGGCCAACCAATGGTGTATGGTTGGGGGTGTGGCATCGTCGACATCTTCAATATCTTGATGAATTTGTTCGATATTAGGGTCTTCTGCATCCCACTATAAACAATGAAATGTAGTGGGGTTCCATTAAACTATGTATGTGAATGGAAGAGTCGCTCCCCCTCCTCAGGCTCCTCAAACTCATATGGTTGGATATTTATGGAATTGTGATGGTAGCACTAGATTCTACTTCGATGATTTTCTTTCCCTATTCTAAATCAGAGTCTGAGTCAGGGTACGACTCATTTTATTTAAGATCATCCAACAATGATTGTTTTGAGTGGCATTCATCAGTGTTATGCCAAGATATTTTTTGGAACTCACAACACTTTCCAGTATCCTTGTTCACCTTACCATTATTTGTCTTTTATTGTAGCTTGGATCGGTTATCATAAGGTTCAATTTCCTTTCTATGTCCCCTTTTTTGTGAGTTATGACCAACTTTTCCATGCTTTTGTTGTTGTTGATCCATGGACCCAAAATTTCACTTATTTTTCTATTGAAATTTCTGTTTAATTTTGAGAGAACATCAATAAAAAAATCCTTCTAAGGATATTTATAGGAAATCCATTTCTAATTATATGTACCTATGTATGTCACTGCGATACTTCAAAAACAATTGTCTCTAAGAGTATTGAGCACTTAAATTTGAGGACGGTTTATGGAAGATTTTGGTATACTCTGACATTGTCTAGTCTCTCTCCTAATGTAGAGTCATCCATCTCATATATTGGTCATAATATATTCCAATAAGGTAGAACTCTTCATCAAGGGAATCTAGAAAGGATTCCTAGGTGGGTTCTCTCTCGAAGGAAATAGATTCATCCACAATGTGCCTCTCCCAGTAACCTTCCCACAAATATTTGACATGCTTTCAATGGGTGAGAGACATGTTTTGTTAATTATCACATGACAAATAAAAATAATGAAAATTATATAGAAAATATATATGAATGTATAATGGTCATAAATTATTAAATGTTTTTCTATCAATGTTCGTAGAACAAGTATAAATAAAGTAAATTTACTATCAATGTATTTAGAACAAGTATAATTAATTATCTATAAATTTCTAGATGATTTTCTATTAATGTCTTTAGAACAACTAAAAATAATCATCTCTAAAGTTGAAGATGATGTTCTATTAATTTCATTAGAAATCCTATTATGCTAATTTTCCTTTATGTAATACATGACGCTAGTTTAAATTTCCTATCTTTTTTACATAGGAAACACTTTGTTATTTTTATTTTTTTTAAACTTGGAAAAAACTTCCTTTTCATATTGTGTTGAACACAAACCAACGTTTTCATCTGAAGAACATAACTCAATGTTGCAATATGATGAAGAAAACCAGAGGTTGAAATGTGACGAACATAGTAATGTTGCAATGTGTCAAACCTATATTCTAATCCAAACATATTTCCTAGAGGAATAAATATCCTTAACCATTTTCCGTATGGGAAATATCTATCAATTGATCATCCATCTAGCTGATAATCATTTCCAACACTGTTGATAGTCTTCAAGGAAATCAGAAAAATATCATTCAATAGAACACAACTATGTATATCCATAGTAGTACACAACTACAATCCAATGGTACACTACCACACCAAGTAGCACACAAGTACTTGATCAGTGACATATAGTCACAAACAGTGGAGCACATCCACCACAGTAGTATACATCTATTGTCTAGAGACATACAGTCTTCATAAAAATCATCTGATATCAACCTGCACGGAAACAATGTTATGATATAAACTGAATCATCCAGGCCATTCTTCCACTCACATCTATGAGATCTAGAAGACCATCTACCCTTAGAAGGTGAAACATCAATGATGAGCTATCTAGAATATTCTTCTCAAGAAAGGAAGAATAATTGTCTTGATTTCTGAGCCTAGAACATTCCCCAGCCTGGGCCATTCCTCCGACACTAAACAAAGTGTAACCTAGAGAGAATGAGTCTGCCCTAAGGAATGCATGTCCTAATTGTTGAACCTGGGCCATTCACCTATCCGGGCCATTCCTCCGGAACTAAACAAAGTGAAACCTCGAGAGAATGAATCTGTCCTAGGGAGTGACTGTTCAGACCATTTCCCAAGGAAATGATTGTCCTGCACCAACTTCCAAAATGGACCATTCTTTGAAACGTCTCTCAACTGTGAGCTTCAAAAGAATGAATATTTGATGAGGCAGACCAGTCTTCTTGATTAACGATCAAGAAGAGAGATTGTCCTAGACCATTCCCCATGTTATCCACAATGGGAAATCGATGTTTATGTTACATCAGAAATCCATTGAACCATTTTCATTACAAAAATGACCGTTCAATATGGACGATTTTTCGAACTGGAAAATGCCTGTTTATCATAAATCTCAAACCACTTTCCGAACTGGAAAGGAATTGGTCATCTTGGACAATTTTTCGAACTGAAAAATGACTGTTCATAAATTAATAACACATCAGTGCTCCCTCCCAACCTAGTAGTCATATATTCCTTTTTCAATAGGGAAGTCGTCTCCATTAGCTCCAACTTGAGTACACAAACTCTTTCATCTTGGATAGATGCTTTACCAAAATGTATGTTTATCTTCTCATCTGCGGAGTTATATATATATTGGAGAACCACTTCTCTTTTCTGGACTTCATCATGGAGAATTTAATTCTTGATCTCAAAGTACTTTAGTCTTTCTATAACACTAGTTTTCTTTGAAGGCTTCATATAGCTCTGATCAACATAGTGTGTCATTATTGGATTCATATTTTGTTCCCCATTATCTCATAAAATCGTGGCAAGGCTCAAATTGGAACATATCCATGTGGCACTTATTCTATCATCATGAGATATTTATCATGGATTGGCAATCCATCATCCTAATATTCTGAGTAATCATTCTGATACAATATCTCTGTTAGAGAAAGTCTTCACCACGCTTCATCTGTGCATTGGAGGTTCTCCACCAAGTTGTCTTCTTCCATCTGCATACAAGGGTCTCTTTCTGGTATACCTCAAAGGTTTGAGGTTTTTCTTCATACGCTCTTTGTTCAATTGCTCTGGAGAACAGTCTTTGCAGTCATCTGATGTAAAACTGGAACCCATGGATATTGCGGATGATATAATGACTCATATAGAGGTATGTTTGGTTTACTAGAACAAGTAATCATCATAGTCTTCTCCCTTCATCTGGGAGAACCTCTAGTTCTGGATCTTGCAATTCTTACACTCATAAATATTTCATACATTGTTCTTAATCACAACTTTCAGTTCCTCTTCTTGATTTATTTTAGTGAATTCATATCAGGCTAGTAATCTTGTCCTTCTCGATACAATGACTGGTTGTTCTAGCTTCTCTTTCTTTCTTGGAATTTTCATGTTCTTCCTCATGTTTCTCTTTAGATCTTGGGTCCATTGAGTGTTCTATATATTCCATGCTCTGAAGATTCCAACTTCTTCCTTTCATCGTAGGATCATGGATATGGATGGAAAACCAAGGACACTTTAAGGCTTCTTTTTGAAGAGGGCTTCTTCTGAAGTCAAACTGAACACGTACAAATTTTCATGGCTGCTACCATGGATATATACTTCATCATCTTGAATTGATCATAAGATTAGATCCCTCCTAAACCTTGCTTCATGCATGAGTGTATGTTTTTATTTTGGAAGTATATAATTGGCTCCCTCCATCTAACATAATCTACGCTTATGTCTGCATCCTTATTGCCTTCTGCAAGGTGTCATAAGTCTTTCTCCAATTTCTTCTTGATTGTTGATTTCAACTTATCTTGCAGTTGTTACTTATGTAATAAATTCCACATGATTTATTTGATGTACTTCATCCTTTCATGGGTATTGTCTAACTTATCTTGTTGTTCTTGCATAGGTATAATTCTTCTTGCAACATATTATCTTCTAAGAGATAGATATACAAGATATGTATAGAGACTATGCAAACAATATATGTACAAGAACTATGAAGAATATTGTTACCTTGTCTTTAGAGGAAGAAATATTCTTTATCCTACTTGGTCTCCATTGAGGGTTTCCTTTCTTTGGAAAATGATGCTTCGTGTGTGTCCTTCCTTTTATTTAACTCAGGACAATGATTCTTGTAGTGACCATATTTTTGACAGTTGAAGCATTGTATTTCTGACATATCCTTCTTTTGATTTGGATTCTTTTCAAACTTCCTTTTGTTCCTGGAGTTCTTGAATCTTGTTGTGAAGGCTTGATCATCGTATTTCATTTGAGGTTTTTATTTTTCACTGATCCTTGATTATTCTTGAGCACAACAATTCCAAATTTCTTCAAATGTAGGATACTCCTTCCTTGTGTTCATGCTTGTGGCAAATGCATCGCATGTCTTGGGAAGACCATTGAGTACTATGTCTACCAATTCGTTCTTTGAAATTATCTCTTCAATATCTTGTAGTTTATCTCTTAACTGATAGATTTTCACAAATTATGATGTTATGTTGTCATCATCATTCATCTTCATGTCACAGAGCTCATTCTTCAAACTCATTACTTGTCCAATGTTTCTCACTGAGAAGAGGTTTGTTAGGGCGTCGTAAATCTTATTTGATGAGTCAATATGGGATATGAAGGGTATTAATTGGTATTTTATAGATTCCACCATGATACTCATGGAATTGATGTCACTGTATTTGAACTTCTCCATAACTACAACATTCTGTGGTTCTTTCTCTTTTCCTTCTTCAAACTCTCGTTCCACGATCTTTCCTTTCACAATATCCAACACTTTATTCTTGGAAAGGATGAGGTCAATCCTTGTCTTCCATGCTCTGAAGTTAGAAGCTCCATATAACTTGTTTTCAGACTTCATACAGTAATCCATGGCTTCTTTGACTTGGTCAACCCTAGATTTGACCAAAAACTCAAACTTGATGTCTTGGCTTGTTGAGAGTACTAGTAGATGTGCTAGGCTAGGGCGCACTGGTCTATCCGAAAATTAGGTCAATCCCTTAACTTAAAGTTCCTTAATGAGAGGGTTAGGGTTTTCACAATTGCACCTTCTAGTAACCCTAGCGGCACTACTTTGGTGACTATGCGTGCTAGAAAATGTAGTGACAGTTCTTCAACGAGATTAATATCCTTATGGCTATGCTCCCTTCTAGTGGTTAGACTGAATGAAGGAAGTTTGGGCCCATAAATTGTTAGAATATGATGGATGTTATCATTTCACCATAGACAATATCATTATTGTCACTCAACCATAGGTCGAAGCCACCCTCCGAGAACCTTAACCTTGACAGAGAATCACTTTGGAAGCAAAGAGTAGGCTAGATAGCCAAACAAAGTGTAGCACACCTTTATCCAAGGATATCACACCAAACAAGAGCTAATTAGATAGTCCAAACCATAACCAAGAGATAATCCAAGCCAAAATGTAATTTGCTAGCTGCAGCATCTGCAACGATAGCTTCTCCTCTAAACTTGTGCACAAACTGGCTAACTACAGTGCGCACAAGCGATCTCTGTAGTTCTGAGAAATCCTGCCAGAATGAAGACAGACCTCCTGTATTTATACTAATTCTAGCTAACTACCTGGGCTGACTTCTCATTTTGGGTGCCTATTTACTTAGCATATAATATTTCTTCTGGTCGACTTCTTCTCTTGGAGGCTAATAACCTAATACAAATTATCCTCTTGTGTTGACTTGTCTTTTAGGGTTATTAGCCAACTCATTAGGGTTTCTTCTTGTTTCCCAGAATATTCTATTCTCATTAGGTTTACACGTGGAGGTAAATACCTCCCGCAGCTACCATAATATCAACAGGGTACACATTTTGTATATAGTTGGAAATAATTGTGTTCTCGTATACTTGTCTAGGGGATAAAGAAATATGTATGGTGGTGATTAGATGTATGATAGTTATAAATGTGTCCCCCCATTTTTTTTAACCTACATTTATAGGTATACGTGTATTAATCAAAGGTTTTGCAGGGGATTAAATAGATAATATTTTTTGTCGTTAACCATTGTGGATGGTCATTTACCGTATACTACAACATATGTGTGCATTATTTATATCTATCCAAGGTATACCTAAGATAAGTGGATACTCGTTATTTTTTTCTTTATTTTTTGGGAATATGAAGTCTATTAATCCCTTGAGTCAATTGATATCATAACATCATGTAAAAATCCATTCGGGTTAATATTTGATCCATCTCCAAGATGGAGGACATTAAGTGTGTGTCATAACAACTGCTCTAAATTCAACTTGGGCATTGTCTCCTTGGTCATGAAATTAATTTTGATCTCCAAATATATTAAGATAATCTCGATCAAAAGTATTAGAGGTGTATGACAGTCGGTGACCGAGTGTGTTGTTAAGGAACTTCGTGATGTTAAAGTCACTGGTTCGAAACCTCCGGTGACAAAAAACCCATCATGTTAAGGGTTGGTTTTGCTCAGGACGAGTGCGATCCCCAGGTGATTTTGATGGCTTAGATTCCCCTGAGTCGTGGTTTCTCAAGCCATAGTCTAGTCTCGTAGTTCATAGACAAACTAGCAAACAAGAAAAAAGATAATATCGATCAAGATCTTACTAATGTACACATTTACTATATTACTTCTTATCTCAGAGTGTTAGGGTATGGAAACCTTGCATAACATGAAAATAATGATTTTCCTTGTAACATTTACCATAGGGATCTCTTTCTTCTTTTCCTTATTTCTCATAGGGTAGAATTCTTTGATGAACTAATTGTATATGAGTACATCCTTAATAGATTGAGGGACATATAGTTTTACAAACATATTCTTGAGTTCTCCGAAAAGTTCATTTTTTAATTAATGTAGGTTTTATTTTACGATAGCCTCTTAAGATAACATGGGGTCATTTTTTTGAGAGGGTCAATAATTTTTTTCTGCATCTACTCCCAAAATATGATAGTATTTCTCTCCAAGCTCATGAACCATCTCAAGGTTGATTCCTTCAATGTAGAGAGAGAAAATGACTTTGTGAATATCAAATGCATAATCACAGGTTATCTAGGCAACCTCAAACTAAGAAAGTCATGTATTATGGTCTTGAATAGTGAGAACATGGAAATTAGGAAATGAAAAATGGTTGTTGTTCATCATCTGTGTGGCTTCATTAGTTTCCAAAACTGGAAATTCAAACTTTTTAGGTTGTTCATCTTCGTCTTCTACCATAAAGTTATAAGATGTAGATCCCTCTCTATCGTAAAAGGATTCACAAAGTCAAAGAAATGATATATGAAAATCTATGATTTTTATTTAGTATTCTCAATTATTTGTTGAATATCTTCTCGAAAAAGGTCCTGGCAATCTTGTTGTTCTTGTTCTTGTTCACTAGTACCTTCTTTAACTATACTAACAACATGGGTTTTTGGTAAAAACATGTCATACCTATCTATATATAGATGCATGGAAACTAACTATGTATTTGATCTAGATTATGTTGAGGAAAAAATGGGATATGCAAAAGAATAGAGTGGAGAGCTCATAAATACAGTGAAACCCAACTTTTATTATTGAATAAAATAAAAAAACATTGTGAAACACAAATTGGATAAAATGGTCGTACCTTATGTATGAAGAGAAAGAGATGTCGGCTACGCTAATTTTCAATAACCATTACATCACACTCCATTACATGCTCAAAGGACCTCCATCACCTCGATTATATATCAAAGAGTGGGAGGAGAATAATTCCCATGATGCATGTAGGCTAAATTGGTCTAAGTTAACAAAATTCCATAGGCATACTTCACAGGGGGTCACCCATCCCACTACTACTCTAGCCAAAGTGTGTTTCACTGCGGATTTCTTATGGTCTCATGTGCATTAACATTGTAGGAATCATTACATGGTGGTTGTAATTAAAAAAAGGACATGGAATTACATTGGATTCCGCATCAAAATGGTGAATATCATGGTTTATCAAAACCGCAGGCTTGAAAACATTGATTTAGTGGATAAGGTGGATGGCCATAGAGATGCGCCTGTATCAATCCTCCCCCATTAGGAGGTAATAGTACCCATTACATCAAGTTCCCTTGGGATATGGTAAAAAATTTGCGCAATTTGAACCTTGGTGATTCACTTTCTTTGTGTAAGTAGTTGTGCATCTTGTAGTTGGAATTATCCTATTGACATATGTCATGAACTTGTTGTTGGAGGTTCTATATTTGTTCAACAGATCTAAATGCATGATATGTCTTGGTATGAGTATCATAGTACTTTGTCAGTGATGATGCAACAAGAAGAGCTATATCAATGGGGGATAATGGATGGAACCCCAAGCACACCTGAAAAGGGCCATGGCTAATGGAGCTATGAAATGTTTTATTATATATATGTTGAACGTATGGAATAATATCATTCTTCTGAATGGAGAATCTATAGATTTGAACATTAGGTAAGGGAGAACCAGGCACCAAGTCAATGAAATGCTTGACTTGGTAGTGTAAAGGCACCATTGAAGGTGAAAACTATCTTTCAGCTCCTCTAGAATATTTTCAACCTTCTTATGCTATATAGAGAGGTCTTGGGATGTGGTGGTGGCAGTGACCTTGTATTTACTTTCTAACTAGATGACACAAAGGGAAACAATTGTGGTCAAAGAGATTACTTTTCAGAACTCATTTTTCCTACATCACTTAAATGGTACTAGTAATAACTACCTTTGGAATCCTATAGAATTGACCCCCTAGAGTAAAAATTCCGTTACATGGTTGAGAATCCTATATAATGTGATGTTTCAACATATATGGTTTTCCTAAAAGAACATCAAATACTTCAAGTGGGGTAAAATAACAAAGTACCTTATGTTTGAAGGGATTGACATTGTAGGATAGGAGACATCGTTGGATGACGTGAAAGTATCATCCCTAGATAAACCAACCAATGGTGTATGGTTGGGGGTGTGGCATCGTTGACATATTCAATATCTTGATGAATTTGTCCGATATTAGGGTCTTATGCCTGCCACTATCAACAATGAAATGTAGTGGGGTTCCCTTAAACCATGTATGTGAATGGAAGATTCGCTCCCCATCCTCAAGCTCCTCAAACTCATATGGTTGAATATTTATGGAATTGTGATGGTAGCACTAGGTTCTACTTCGATGATTTTCTTTCGCTATTCTAAATCAAAGTCTGAGTCAGGGTCTGACTCATTTTCTTTAAGATCATCCAACAATGATTGTTTTGAGTGGAATTCATCAGTGTTATGCCAAGGTATTTTTTGTAACTCACACCACTTTCCAGTATTCTTGTTCACCTTACCATTATTTGTCTTTTATTGTAACTTGGATTGGTTATCCTAAGTTTCAATTTCCTTTCTATGTCCCTTGTTTTGTGAGTTATGACCAAATTTTCCATGCTTCTATTGTTGTTGATCTGTGGACCCAAACTTTCACTTATTTTTCTATTGAATTTCTGTTCAATTTTGAGAGAATATCAATAAGGAAGTCCTACTAAGGAGATTTATAGGAAATCCATTTGTAATTAGATGTACCTATGTAGGTCACTACGATACTTCAAAAAACATTGTCTCTAAGAGTATTGAACACTTAAATTTGAGGACAGTTTATGGAAGATGTTGGTATACTCTGACATTGTCTAGTCTCTCTCCTAATGTAGAGTCATCGATCTCATTTATTGGTCATCATAGCTTCCAACAAGGTAGAACTCCTCATCAAGGGAACCTAGAAAGGATTCCTAGGTGTTGTATCTCTCGAAGGACATAGATTCATCCACAATGTGCCTCTCCCAATAACCTTCCCACCAATCTTTGACATGTTTTCAATGGGTGAGACACATGTTTTGGTAATTCTCACATGACAAATAAAAATATTGAAAATTATATAGAAAGTAGATATGGATGTATAATGGTCATAAATTATTAAATGATTTTCTATCAATTTCCATAGAACAAGTATAAATAAAGTAAATTTACTATCAATGTATTTAGAACAAGTATAATTCATTATCTATAAAGTTCTAGATGATTTTCTATTAATGTATTTAGAACAAGTATAATTCATTATCTATAAAGTTCTAGATGATTTTCTATTAATGTATTTAGAACAAGTAAAAATAATCAACTCTAAAGTTGAAGATGATTTTATATTAATGTCATTAGAAATCCTATTATGCTAATTTTCCTTTATGTAATACATCGCGCTAGTTGAAATTTCCTATCTTTTTTACATAGGAAACACTTCGTTAATTTTTTTTTTAAAACTTGGAAAAAACTTCCTTTTCATAATCTGTTGAACAAAAACCAACCTTTTCATCTGAATAACATAACTCGATGTTGCAATATGATGAAGAAAACCAGAGGTTGAAATGTGATGAACATAGTAATGTTGCAATGTGTTAAACATAGTAATGTCGCAAGGTATGGACCATTGCAGTATCAAAATATGATGGACATAGGTTATCATCACAATGTTATGAACATATCCTAATATTGAAATGTGAAGACATGTTCCGACATTACAATTTGACAAAAAAATTTAAATGTCACAATGTAACACACATAACCCATTATCGTAATGTGATGTATGCAACCCAATGCCACAATGTGAAAAACATACCTTGACATTGGAGTGAGACGAACATTTCCTGACATCATAATGGGATGAACATAACCCAATATTGGAATGTGACAAACCTATTCCAACACCATAATGTGACAAAAAAAACACTACATTGCAATGTGATGACCATAACCTCAAGTTATCATGTGACGAACAAAACTTCATGTCTTAAAGTGAAGAACAAAATCTGATCAACATTGCAATGTGAAAGTAACATAATAAACCATGGTTAAACAAAATATGCATGGCCCACCGTAATTATCTCTACATGGTCTAGGAAGGTCATCCATGGGCATGGTCAACCATAGACAACCCCGGTTGACCATAGTCAACCATGTCTATGGTCAACCATAGTCAACCATGGTGAAGTTCATCCATGATCAACCATACTCAACATTGGTCTAGGTCATGCTCATCCATGTTTAACCATAGTCAACCATGGGAAATCATAATGAAACATGGTCAAGGTCAACTATAATAAACCGTACTCTTGGTCGTGGCCAACATTAGTCAATAGAGTAAACACTTTGTTAGAAATTATTTTGAAGAACTTGACCAAAACATCATTTTCATAATGTCTGAAACATAAACCAACCTTGTCATGTGACAAACATGATGCARCATTGAAATATGATGAACATAAATCAACATTGCAACATGAAGAACATAGTAACGTCGCAATGTGACAAACATAGTAGCATCGCAATGTTATGAATATAGACATGTCACTGCAATTTGACAGATATATCCTAAAATTGTAATGTGTCTCACATATCATGACATCACAATGCAACAAACATTTCGAAACATCATAATGTGATGAACATAACCCATTATCGCAATGTGATGTACACAAACTAGTGTCGTAGTGTGACAAACATAACCCAAAATTGCAATGAGACAAACATTTCACAACAATAGAATGTCATGAACATAACCCATTTTTGAAAAGTGACAAATTTATTCCAACACTATAATGTGACAAAAAAACCCTATGTCGCAATGTAATGACAATAACTTGATGATATCATGGAACAAACAAAACCTAGTGTTGGAATGTGATTAACAAAACCTCATCAACATAGTGATGCAATAGTACCATAGTTAACCATGGATAAACATAATCAAAATGTCTCACCATAATCAGGTGCACATGGTCAATAGATGACAACCATGGACATGGTCAACCATAGTAAACCTCTGTCAATCATTGTCAACCATAGTGAAGGTCAACCATGATCAACTCTAATGGTCTATTAATTAATGCACTAATGCCTAAATACATTAATGTCTTAAAATATTACTTTATTAATTAAGCATTACATTAATTTAACATATAAATTAAAGTATTAACACATTAATAAAAATAAAGTATCATTATTAAATTTATACATTAATATTAATAATAAATTCAATAATGTATAAACTTCATGTACTAATATTTTCTTATTATATTAATACTTTAATGTAATACTTTGATATTTTGTATTTATATAATAGATTAATATTGATATATTTATACTTTATTAATGTATATTAATACTTTATTAATTTAATTTAACATTAACATATTATTACATCAATATATTAACACAATATTAATGTATTATTACTTTATTAATGTAGTAATATATTCTTAATATATTATTGTATTAATAATTTATTATTATATGAATAATGTATTGATACTTTAATGTATTTATGTAAACAAATATTTTTTATTTATTAATGAATTAATATATTACATTAATTTATTAATATATTCATTATGTATTAATATATTATTTATCCATTAATCTTCTATTTGTTGTTCATTAAATAGAAAAAATAACATTTAAGTAAAAGTGGTTTTTATAAGTCCATATACATTGATATGTATTAACCACTCTTACTTAAATATGATTATTTCTAGTAATAATAATGTTTGAAAAATATCACTTTTTATTATTCTTTACCAACAATATGATTTTATTTTTAACATTATTTTTCAAAACTCACATAATTCTTAATAATGTTTTGAATAATGAAGGTAAAAGTGAGAAATAAATTCTACAAATTCTTTGATGTTGTATCTTCCAACAATTTTGATCACATCATTAATGTATTAAATATAATCTCGACAATTCTCTATACTATGAAACCATACGCACTAATTAAATTGTTTTGAAAATATTCATTTGATATCAAGTTTTGTAAGTATTATTTGTATATAAATTGAACTCGATTTGGATGCCTCTCTGAAAAAGTAAGCCTAATCGCGATATTCTAAGAACACAATACACATAGAAGACTACCAATGCACTTAGCATTATGATAACTATTCAAAACTTTATCTTCTTTCAAACCATTAAGATTTTTTTATCTCTCCATACTAATTCTACATATAAATGCACCTCCTTCTTTAAGAAATGAAATAGCCTTCTTTAGATGGTACCAAATGCATTAACATTCCCTTAGTTGTATTTAATAGATACATTTCAATGTTAAGAAAACTAAGTAAATGACTTGGTTATGTGACAAACCATTAATATTTTTTTATCTCTCCATACTAATTCTACATATAAATGCACCTCCTTCTTTAAGAAATGAAATAGCCTTGTTTAGATGGTACCAAATGCATTAACATTCCCTTAGTTGTATTTAATAGATACATTTCAATGTTAACAAAACTAAGTAAATGACTTGGTTATGTGACGTAACCAACTATCTTGCTCAACAACATTACTTCTAAATCGATTAAATAGATCGATTCAAATGCTAAAAATTGAATGCAATATTACATACATGATCAGACTATTATCATTAATTCTTAAAAATGTGAATATACAGATTTAAAAATACACAACAATAATTAAACACATGCAACAACATTCATTTATACAATATACAAATTCAATGCAGCATTCGATCGAGCATTAAAACTCTAAATGACACAGTGAGAAAAATACTTGTCTTTTCAAATGTTTTACACAACCAGTTGCATATGTTGAATGCTCCACCAAATCATAGACTTTGTTTCTCCAATTATCTTAGCACCAAATCACCCCCAATCTGGGGCTATGAGTCCACAAGGACGAACAAGCTTCTATGGGCATCCACAGTCCACTGTAACAACTCAAATACTCAATAAAACATAGTGATGCGACTCCTACAACAATTCCAACCACACAACTCTCTTCCCCATCATTCTACACAACCCATGGGATGATATCTCATTTTATGAATCGTACTCCCTCAAACAATATCCATCCCGTCCAGGGCTCCAGCACAAATTGTCCATGAATCTCTCTACTGGGGGCTCCAGGAAATCTAGCTACAATAGGAGTGCTCATAAAGAATTTACAAATGATATTTGAGTGATTTATCACCAAAAATCACTCACACATGAAAAAATCAATTTCAACATAATTACCATATTCATCAAGCTGCCTTAAATACACAGTATTACTGGCAACTTATTTTTCATCACCCAACCCTATTTTTTCTCCCTTCCTGCTAACTATAATTTTTTTTTTATTCTCACTTAAATTTTCCTCTTATCTAATGGTTGATTGACTCTTACTCTTCCCCTAAGGATGATTGCACTCAAACTATGCTATCATAATTGAGTGGGATAAATTCCTCACCCAACTTCTTATGTGAATTGAATGATTATGCCATTAACATGTCAAGGGGATAAATAACTAAATGACAAACAAAATTATGAATGTGGCTTAAGAATCAAGGGCATGTGTAAAGCCCTCAAAACCCCCCATTAATCCTCCTACCTTGTGGAATCATACCCCCCCATTACTCAGGTCCTTACCAATCTATAGTTGCCACTGCATTTCATTTTATTATTTTCAATGTATAATTTTTACATATTACATCACATGACCTGTGGGAATTCCTGCTCCTTAAAAATATACAATTCTACATCAGTGGTTAGAACTAGGGTGTTATAATACCCTCCCCGTACAATTTCTAGTCCTCAGTTCATACCACCATATCAATGTATATGTATACATATACATAATATTACATCACAATACTTGATAATTTCACATTTTAGTGACTCTCGTGGAAATTCTAACAAATATCTCTCCTTCCTCTTAATATACAACACCCAACGAAGTGTACTACTTCTCTGAAATGTATCTCCTTAGGATATCCCACTTCTCTTCTAGGGATCCAATACATATATAACATGAATTATTAGAGTTTTGGTTCCAAGAACTCTAGTTGCACCAAAATTGATTATTTGTACATGTTATCGCAGGATTTGTACTTGTGTCAAAGCCCACACGCAAGTCGCCAAATCTTGTGCAATGAAAGGATGGCCTAACATTGTCACCTTAGTAATAAATACCCATGTTTTATTGGTGGAAGAGGTCCACCATAGGGGAGGCCTCTGTGGTGACCTCAAGTGATAAAAGTATCAGGTTTTTTACCTAAACTTACCACTCCCTCTCTTGATCACCTAAGTCAAGGTATGGGTCAAAGGAAAATATAGGTATGAATTTGTTTGAGTACCTACCCCAAACGAGAACACTTATAGCATGTATATGATGAGTTCCATGTGAAATAGTGAAAATAATACCTTCTTAAGACACTATACAATGAAATTTTTTATGGTTGTTATACAATTTCAACAGTTAACATTAGTACAACAAAAATAGATAAATTATTTAACAACAACAAAATTTACACTTTAGAATTGCAAAAGTTGAGCATGAAAATCTAGCATCTACTCAATAAAACATTATCCAATTGTTATATTTGATTTGTGAGTTTGTTAGGTAACTATTAGAGCAATGTATAAAAGCCATCTCTAGAAATTTGTTGCAACAACAACAAGATTACTATCCAATTAGCTCAAGTTAGTGTTAGTAAAGCTAGTAGGACGCTTGAGAGAATTGAAATCAAGAGTTCGTTGATCACTTTCACCATAAGAGAGCATAGAGATCAATTCCATTGGATTTGGAGTCTTTATAATAAAAAATACATCTAACTTGGAACTTCATCAAGATTCAACCTAGAGGTAGGACTTAATATTTAAGGTGCTAGCACATTAGGGAATTAGATATTAATTATTTAGGAGGATAATTTCTAGGGTGCAAGAACTTTTGGACCCTAGAAACCTTTTCCCCCTTTTTGTAGCTTCACCTAGATAAAAAATCAAGAGTCTAGGGATAAAATCCTAAAGTTCTATCACTTTAGGGATTTAGGAATCTAACCCTAGATAAGATTTCATTTCAAACAATTTTGGATAAGATTAACCTAGTGAGAGGAGGAAGAACTTATACTCCTCTCTTAGGGTTTTACTAAGAAACATTCAATCATGAACAAGTAAAATTCACTATGAAACAATAATAGCATGAAACAAGATTGCAGAAATTTACTCA
>JZKD02S1173527.1:560464-571994 GCA_000966675.3 Picea glauca | reverse complement strand
TGCTTGATTTCAAAGTCATACTTTTTGAGGAATTCCAACCATATAACTTGTCTGGAAGTCAATTTTGGTTGTCCAAAAAAATATTTCAAACCACTATTTTATGTCCTCATCTCAATTTTTTTGCGGATGAGATAATGCATCCACATTTTTAGCACATCAACAATTTATCCAAATTTGAAGTCATGCATGTCATAGTTCCTCTTGTTCTCCTTCAACTTTATCGACTCATAGAAAATTGTGTTCCCATTATGGGTGACGACTCCACCATTCCCTTATTTGCATAAATATTTGCACACAAAAAAATTCTTATTTGTGTCTACAATATTCAATACAGGTGCACTAGTCAATAAATTCTTCGAGTGTTGCAAAATCTCTTCAACTTGGTAATCCATTCAAATTATGTTCCTTTATTTTCTAGTCAAGTGATTGGGTGTGCAATCTTGGAGAAACCTAAAATTTATCTCATGTAGTAACAATCTATACCCATTAAAAATATGACCTCTGAAATATTCTTTGATGCTAGCCAACTTCTTATTACTTAAATATTTTTTGGATCCATTCCTATGCCATTTTCAGAGACAATGTGGCCCAAATAATCGTTCTTATTTTCATAAAAAATGCACTTTATAAACTTGGCATGAAAATAGTGCTCTCTTAGAAACTGTAGCACCATTCTCAAATTATTCTCATTCTAGTTCTTAGTCTTGTAGTAAATAGAAATATCATCCAAGAAGACAATGAAAAAGTTTTCTAGGTAAGTTTTCAACACTCCATTCATTAGACACATAAATGTAGAAAACACATTTTTCAACCCAAATGGTACAACAAAAAACTCATAATGACCATACCTTCTCTAGAAGGCTATATTTCTAGTATCTTCTTCTCCAATTGTCACTTGATGATAACTTAATCTCAGGTAAATTTTGAAAAATATCATTTCTCCTTTCAACCGATCAACAAGGTAATCAACATGTGGTAGAGGGTACTTATTCTTTATGATAACCTTGTTCAATTGTCAGAAGTCAATAAACCTCTAAGTTCCATCCTTTATCTTCAAAAAAATCACTAGGGCGTCCAAGGTGAAACACTTGGGAATATGTACCCCTTCTTCAACAACTCGTATAGTTTCATTTGCAACTCTTTCAGTTTAGATGTGCTCATTCGGTTGGGAATTTTGGACATTGGGGAAACTCCATGCATTAATTCAATGGGCAAGTGAATTCCTCTCCTAGGTGGAAATACTAGAATTTCCCCAAACACGTCTTAATATTCTTTCAAATATAGATAATATTCAATATTTGACACTTCATCCTTGGCTTCCTCTTCCATATGTGTTCCATATATTTGACACCCTTTTCTAAACCTTATTTTTAGTTTCAATGAAAAACTTTCTTTGAAAGATATAGGACTTGGAATACCTTCAACTCTCCTTAAATTCCCTTCCTCATCAAGACATCTGAAATCCTTATTGTAGCAATATAGAATAGCATGATTCTTGTCCATACGATCCATACTAATCAAGAATTCATATGAACCAAGCGATATGATGTTCAAATATACCTTAGTTATAAATCCATTCATGTTCAATGGGAAACATTTAACAAGTTCATTGACTCTTCTCTTGGTTCCAGTGGCTATATGAACCAGCCAAGAGTTTTCATGCTTATATCTCTTCAATTTAAATCTATAAACCATATTAGGATCTATATATCTATAACTAGCTATCGAATCAATCAAAGTAGTTATGGGTTGATTATCAATTTTAACTTCCACCTCAATTATGTGGGATTGATAGTATGTGTGTCTATTGTCCAAGGATACATAAATCCTTAGCACATTCTTTTTCATGTCTTCCATTGTATAAGATTTTTTAAGGTTGTGCACAATCCTCATCTTATCTCCTTTATGAGGACACTCTTTATACATGTGGTCTCCCTCAAATCCCCAACACTTTATAGGTTGTTTTGTCATCCTTTTCCAAACGAAATATATTATATTGGGGTAATTTTGTTCTTTATTCCCTCGTCTATATGATTGTTAAATATTTTGAAAGAAACATGGCTTGAACCCTTTCCTCTTGCCTTTCTTTTTCTCATCCCGATATTTTTAAAAAGATGGTCTTCCTTTAATTTTCTCATACAAATAGTTATCTTTTCTCATAGATTCCTCCAAAGCCTTGGGTTCATCAAACTAATTTTTATCCTTGTAGAAGGATGGAAAACCACTCAAGAAGCTATGAATTTTAACCTTGTCATCCCTAATGAAATTGACACACCTCATAAGTTATAAGATTGTTTTCTCATACTCTTCCATGGTCATGTTTCCTAATTTAAGCTCAAATAAGTTTTTCATTTTACTCTCATAATAGTGTTATGAAAAGTACTGCTTATGAATATACTTTTTAAAATGCTTCCAATTGATTCTCTTTTCATCAATATTCTTGAATTGCTTCAACTAGTCCCAACATGGAAGTTTTCCTTTAAATATTATATACGGAAAACATTGATTCCATATTTGAGGAATAATTATGCAGCTGAAAAATATTTTCTCATTCCCAACAACCAACCAAGATTCTTGTTAGTCACCCTTACTATGTTATCCATCAAATGTGGGTGGATTGATCCTCCTTATCTCTCCTTTCAAACTATCTAACTATGACCTTCTCCTTTGATGTTTTATAGGAGACCTACTTGGGATTGTCTCTAATTATGAAAATGTAGGTTCTATTCTAGTGAATGTATCAGTGAATGGTGATTGATACTACCACTTATTGAGTTCCTTGGCCCTTTGTATTCATTCCTTCAATTAGGAGGCATGTTATCTACCAAATGCCATCCACTATATGCATGTATTATGCTAGACACCTTATTAATTTCTCTATGGAAATTATTCATACTTTATAGAAACTGAGAATTAATTTGGTTCTAATTCTCATCTTGAGATCTTATGAAGATTTCATTATCTACTTTATAGTTATGTACTTCATTGTCCAATCTCTTCATCATCGCTATAGTTTCCACTATTATTTTATACACATTGGACTTTGTTTATGCATTTCCCAAGTTGATATTTAATCGTATGATTTCATTTACATGGATGTAAGAACCTTATGAATCATATATCTATATGTTATGCATGTACTTCTAATTCTACAAAAATGTGCATGCAACAATTAATGTTAGAATTATGACTACTACAAAATATTTCATTAAATTAGCTACATGTCATTCTTCATCTCAATTTATGAAAAAAAAAATGCACTAGTACAAACTATGATTCTTTAGACACATTCTCCTTCACGTAATCCTTTTGACGACTATACCCATGCCTCATTTTGACCTTTGAGAGAAAAGTTACAATCTTCTTAATTTTTCCATTTCTACTCGATTGTTCCCTATTCTTTGTTGTTGTTTTGGTAGCTACGGGAGGTATTAACCTCCATGTATAACCTATGACTTAAAATAGAATATTTCCGAAGAAATTGAACCATTAAAAAGATGTGTGGAAACCCTATAAGAATAATAATATTACAATATTGTCTTCCAGAAGTACAAGTCGGCTCCACAGGAAAAAAATAAATAGAAAATATAATTACCAGAAAGATAGGTCGGCCCAGCCAGAAAATTCACTGGAAATATTAATATAAATAGAGGATGTTTTACCTCATTTGGACCGTGATAAAGTGAGAAAGTCTTGTGGAGAGTTGCAGTTGCAGCTGCAACTATAGCTGCAAGGAGGAATAAGGGCGTATGGTCATCTCTTGGGTCTTGGTATCTCTCTAGCGCTATTTTGGTGATTCTCTTGGTTGTTCTTGGTGAAAATCTTGGTGATATTATTGGTGATACTCTTGGTTATATTCTTGCTAAGTATGGCACAATTCTGAGAGAGTAGTGTAGCTGCAATTGTTGCAACTATTTATGGTACTTTTTCTATGGATATGGAGACTCTTGTTCTTGTGCGCAACCCTTGGCGAAGAAGAACTCTACTTGTATTGTGTTGTTGTTGCAATTAGTAGCTACGTCTTATATGTTGGTTCTGGAGTTATCTTGGCTTAATTATTCTAAGTAAAGGTTAGGATGCTCACGGGTGGTGGCCTTGTTCCTATGGTTGGGTGACAATGATGTGACATTGTCTATGGTTAAATGAGCATACCAAAATTTCAGCATGGTATCAGAGTTGGTTTCCTTCATAATAGTCTAACCATGAGAAGGGAGATCCTCAGTTTCCACTAAGTAGGGAACATATCTTCCCTACATTATATCTAAAAAATTATGAAGTTGAAAAAATTAGGATTTCCTCATAGAACCATAGGTTTTGCAGTACCAGTTCCTCCGTGTGAGTTGTTGTGCCAGTTGCAACACAAGTTGTAGTACCAGTTGTACTAAACATTCTTGTGAAGTATTGGGACTAATTTTAGGTTGTCCTAGTGTGCCTTACCCTAGTGTATATCCAACTATCTCTAGAAATAAAGTTGATGCACCTTGAATTTTTTGAGTTTTTCATTACTTATTGTTGTTGCGGGATGGTGTCACTACCTGTCGATGTTTCTGAAGGTATGTACATATATATATATTTAAATTGTATCACTATTTTGAGTATGATAGGAGGATAAGCGGTCTGTTACAATCGTAAATCCAGAGGCATATCAGATCCAACACATTCATAGGAACAACGCACTCTAGGTGTGATTCTTTTCATATGCCTATAATTGTTATGGAATTATGAACATCTAGATTGCATTTTTGATCGATTGAAGTTATGATTATCATAATAATCTCTGGTCAAAGTTGGAGTTAGAAAGTAACTTTAGTCAAATTATTAGATTAATTAAGGTTGAGATTTTAGAGTTTATTTTCATTAAATTATCTAACTCAGATTTATGTCAAGAAAGTATATTGTCCTAAGTACAAAGGACACGTTGAAGAAAATACTTGTCACCTTGAGTGAATGTGAATCAGAAGAAAATAAACAACACTCATTCTTGAAGATAAGACTCTAGGTTCCAGGTCTGATTGATTAAATTAATAAATTTCCAAATTGTACATATCAAGTTTGATAATTTATACAATACTAGTTGTGACAACAATTCTTGAAAGATTATATTACTACTAGATACAATGATTGCTTGGAAACATGTGATTACTATTGATATTAAATCTTATTGTGCCTATTTGTAAAATGAACTAACATCTCCTCTAGGAGATACTTCTTGTTTTTCTTTCAGGCATGTAATCTTGGTGATTTTACAAATTCCATGAAGGTTACCATGGAAGAATGATTGATCACAACACTAGGAGAGTGTTGTTTCTATTATTGTATTTTTTATTTTTGCTCTTGTTCCAGGAAGGTCACAAGAAATAGCTCTGAGAAGGAGCTACTATGATTATTGTTTTAGTTTTTGTTTTATTATTATAAGAGTATTATTCTTTCCCATTGTTTTCCCCTTTTTTGTCCTTGTTCTAGGCAGGTCACAAGTGATAACTTTGAGGGAATATATAGTGATGGTTATAGGAGACAACATATTAGATGGTATCTAGTTTGAGACATGAAGCAGACATGAAGACCTTTTGACATAATAGTGTGTGATGTGATGCTCAAAGACATGAAGTCTCTAAGAGAAGTACATGTCTAGGACATGATCACACAAGATAGCCAAGATTAAGAGGGAGGACTATATATCCCTTACTATCATTGATTCATTGTCATATGTTTTATTTATGATGTGACTCATTTTTATTTTTAGCAGTAGGCTCATGTTTGTCATGTGATTTTATAAGTACATAGCTTATAGAACTGCACAACATCTCATGATGGAGCCTATCTAACATTCTCAGAGTAGCACACTGCTTATAGTATGTTCTGGTAGATATGTTAGGCATCTAGATAGTTTCCACATGTATTAGTATGTGGATGAGTGTTGAGAAGAAGTGTGTTCAAAGATAACAAAACCTTATGTGTGGTTGCATGACTATCATAACTATGTCATCATACTTAAGAAATTGTTATTTCTTTATTTCTTGACTAATTTCATGATTATGGAATGTTGCTGACTATTGGATTGAATTTGACTTGTAGGTAAGACCTACAAGAAGAGGATGGTGAGGCTTGTTTTGGAGGACAAGTGATAAAGTCAACAGATTGAAGATCTAGTTGATATTCAGTGCTGGAGAGGGAGAAAGACGATCAATTCTAGAGGGATATTAGTACTACAGTAAGGAGCATGAGGCTCAACTAGATGAAGGAAGAAGTCATATATGGTGCTAATTACGTATGAACATGAGTTTTTTGCAACATGTCAAGTAGAAGTGTGGCTTCAAGACAGGTTGAATCATATCGATATCAGATACTACTATATCAAGGATATGGTAGAGAGGGGATCATTGAGGATCTGGTTCATAACTATTGAGGATTAGGTTGCAGACGTGTTCCCCAGGATACTTTCGACGAAGAATCTCGAGTACTTCATGGACAATCTTGGTGTGTTCCCTCTTTAGAGGGAGTGACAGGTGGAACTCATCCAACATGAAAAGGGGTTGGCACTGAGTATGGAAAAATATCATTCAACATGAAAAGGGTTGGCACTAAGTCTGGTGGGTCTCATCCAACATAAAAAAGGGATGGCACCGAGAACAAATGAAAAATATCATCCAACATGAAAAAGGGTTGGCACTGAGTCTGGTGGATCTGATCTAGCATGAAAAAGGGTTGGCGCTGAGATATGGGTGCACCTGATCACATGATGATGCATTGTGGGTAGTGGATGTCTTAGGGTCATGTTGTAGTTATTGAGAGCTACCCACAGACCTTAGATGCATGGGGTGAAGTCATGTTGCACTATCGATATCTTGTGTGGATATGGTGATGCTACCTATAGACTGGTATACAAAACTATGTGATTCTTTCCCATTACATGTGAGATGGATGGATGTGTTTGAGACCACTACATGAAGAACATATTAGTTAATACCTACCTAGATAAGAGGGATTGTTTATGTTTTGGTAGATAAGAGGGATTAACCTCGACGTATAACCTATGATTTAGAATAGAATATTACGGAATCAAGTGAACCATTGAACAGATGTTTGGAAACCATAGAAGACAAGTTGTCCTAGCAAAATAATAATATTAAAATATTATCTTCCATAAATACAAGTCAGCTCCACAGGAAAAAGATAAAAAAAATATATAATTACCAGAAAGTCATCTCAGCCCATCCAGAAAAGTGACTTGATAGATTAATATAAATGGATGATGTTTTAGCTCATTTGGACCGTGATAAAGTGCGCAAATCTTGTGAAGAGCTGCAGTTGCAGCTGTAATGAGGAATAAGGGAGTAAGCTCATAGATTGGGTCTTGGTCTCTCTCTAATGCTATTTTTGTGATTTTCTCGATGATTTTCTCGGTGATTTTATTGGTAAATATCTTGGTGGTTCTTGGTGAAACTATTGGCAATAATCTTGGTGATAATATTGGTGATATTATTTCTAAGTATGGCACAATTCCGAGAGAGTACTGTAGCTCCAACTACTGCAGTTGTGTATGGCACTTTTTATGTGGATATGGAGACACTCTCTCTTGTGCGCTACCCTTAGAGAAGGAGCACTCTACATGTCTTGATTTGTTGTTGCAGTTAACAACTAGGGTTTATTTGTTGGTTCTGTAGTAGGCTTGAAACATTTATTCTATGTAAAGGTTAGGATGATCAGGGGTGGCCATGTGCTTATGGTTGGGTGATAATAATGTGACATTGTCTATGTTTAAACTAGCATACCAGAATTTCAACATTCTTAGTGGTTCAATTTAGCTAAATGCCCATTTCATATAACATATAGAATAAATATGTTAGGTACTACAAAAACATTCATACTAGGTACATGTAGCATTTTTTAACTTGAGTACACACTAATCTTTACATTCATAATCAAATGCTCTAGATAAATTATGTATAAATATGAATTGCAAACTTTGTTATTTTTCGATTTTCTCTAGACTTAGAATTTTTAGTGAAACTGGGAAAAAGTTCCATATTTGTGATTTGAGGTCTCTTTTCCTCCTCCGAAGACTTCAAAAATCCATAAAAGTATCTAGGAATAGTGTTTTTTGGCATATTTTTGGACCTCCATGCCTACTCCTTTTGAATTATGCACAAATCCCAACTCGATATGTTGATGTATGATTTCTTATCTCATTGTAAAAGATTAATTCTCATCTCGGTCCCTATCATGGATCAAAAACTTGATCTTCGAAAACCACTAATTCATATTTTCTAGAAAATTTAAGAAGAAATGGGAAGTGTCCCTCACTAACACTTTCATATCCTTCGTCACTACAAAAATACCCTTTAAATTTCATCTAATTTTCATTTAATCTTCTCTTGTTATGGACAAAACAAGTTTTTGGCTCTAGAATTGTTTTTTTTCTTTTAAATACCTCCATCAAATGAATGTGGAAATAAAGTTTATTTGGAATAGAAAATGTCTCCTCATGTCCACCTTTCATCCCCTGAATCGACCATGTCATCATCCTCCTTTTCATTCATCAACTATCAACTCATTTCTTCCATCAATGACCTGAGATTTATCCTATATACAGTTGGTGAAATCCTTCTATTAGTGGTTATATAAATCCTGTACGAGAATTTTCTATTTTCGACACACTAGTTCAGTGGGAGTTAACTCGCTAGTTCTATTTTAGACTTTTTATTTTTACCATCACTATTATGCACGCATGCATTCCTAAGGAAAGCTAACTGCTTGATTTCTTTTCTTAATTATGGAATGTTTTTCCCTATATATGAGTGTATTTCACTCATTCATTGTATCATATGATCATGATATATGTATCAATCATCAACTCATTGGAGTAGTGTGAATATATTTTCTCATTTTTCTATATTGAATCTCTCTTTCTTTCTTGATAAGATTTGTTTGTATTTGATTTATCTAGATCTCCTATGCATGTTTCCATGGAACAATGACATGGTATTAGAGATATGTTGCTTGGAGAAAGCTAGGCAAGCCAAAGAATAAGGAAAATAGGGGTTTTGGTGAGTTAAATCTGTGGTCATACATTTCAGCAGTTATTCCTCCCAAAATATTACGTTTTTGAGAAAATGACTCGCATAGAGAGTAAATCGGCCCATTTTGGAAGTGGGTTTTCAACCATTTGGCGAGATTCACCACCATTGTCTCATAAACCAAGCCGCAAGATAGCCTCCTGAAACTGATACGAATACGTGGCCGTACCTTTCTACAATGATTTCTCCCAAAAACATTACGTTTTTGAGGAAACAGCTCACGTAAGAAGTAAATTGATCCATTTTGGAAGTGTTTTTTCAACCGTTTAGCGATATTCCTCACCGTTTTCTCAGACAGTAAGCTGCAAGATCATCTCTTGAAGCTGATACGAATTCTTAATTTCATAATTTTTTACTTGGAGATTGAGAGTAAATTTTTAGGGGTTCCTAGAAATAGTGGAAGCGATGGAAATGACAACTATTATACAATCAAAATTGGTGGTAATCCTCACACCATACAATTATTTTGATTGGAAGCCCAAGGCTGAATTCCAACTCAGAAGGACAGGACTGTATAATTTGACGATGGCGACATAAACAAAACCTACATCAGCGATTGAGAAGATGAGATGGGCGAATCGTAAGGATGATTCCATAAGACTACTTCTTGAGTTAATATACATTGATCTATAGTTTCATGTTGCCGCATGAAAGACTGCAAACGAGATCTGGACCAGCCTAGAAGAACTCTTTGGAAAGCAGGATAAGATGCCAGGTCATATGCTTGAGGTAGAGTTGAATACCTTAGACCCTAAAAGTTTTGATAATATACAAGATTTTTTTACTAAATTTAAATCTTTGCTATTGATCTTGGGTGAAAGTGGTATTGATAAGTGTACATAATAGAAACAATGTATTCTAACAATCTTGGCCAAGCTAGGACTAGAATACGGTGTATATGTCTCCAATTTCCATTATGGCAGATGTATTTTTGGAACAAATTGGAAATGCCTACGTTGGCTTAGTTCATTGAGTCTCTTACACAAGAGCAGACAAAACTCATACATATGGGCCTCATGAAAGATCCCAAAGAACGTGCACTCACCATGCATGATGGAAAAGGGTCATTCAAATAGAACAGGAAGGAGGGATATTCCAAACCCTTTAATTATTCTTCAGGTTCCAAAGACTCTTCATATTCCAAGAAGAAGAAGGGAAAGCAGTGTGCTTACTGTAATAAACCGAATCATGAAGAATCCACATGCATGAATGATCTAAAAATGAAGAAGACTTGAAAAACTTGAAAACTTATTGCAAGTGAATGTTTTGTGTTTAAAGCAAAAGGATCAGTTTGCAACACATAAATTAAAGGATTACTTATGCAAATTACACATAGACAGCAGCATAATCAATGAACATAAACACATATGCACATCAATTGATAAAGGAGTTCACCCCTCTCCTGGGCTACATCTCCTGGTCTAGCTCCCAATGGATCATTATTATTAATTGCTCAAAATTTCTCAAAAATATGTCTTACAATGCTCAAACTGACAAACCGACTGCTCCAATGGCTTCAGAACGTCCCAAAACCCCTGTCTGGTCTCTTTTGGCACCTCAATCGGTCGAAAAATGAAGAAGTTAGGCCTCCTGGAAGTCTCCCTCTTCAAGCGTGTTGTCTCTGGTTCTACAATTCGCACCCCTCTTCCTTGAACCTGGCTCACACACGCATTTAAGCGCAAAAACCCAGCACCGAGTGCAACCGCGCTAATGGTGCAAACCGTAGAACGGTCAAGGGCACGCCAGCCCCTAACCACCTCGTCACCTGGGTGTATGGCGCATAGGACCGTGTGCTTGGGTACAAAGTGGTTAATGGTTATACAACTGTTGAAATGGACACGCGCTCCGGTCATATGGTTGTGGAACAAAAAACCACGGGCTAAGTGTTTTAAACCTGCGCGCAAACGGTGCAATGTATTATGTTTAAACCATGGGATATGTTTCAAATGCACGTGCAAATGGTCGGCCAAAATATATGGCACAGTTATATGTAATACAAACGACCACGGGTCGGGGCTAAGCCTCGGCCCGACCCCCGCCCATTTATTCATTGAAACAACTTTATAAACATTATATTTGATTACATGTCAAGTCACATGGTATGGGCACATTGGTCGGATGGTTATATGAAAACGTTACATGGTAGGGGAGGTCCGGGGGTCGAACCTTGTGGACTCCCAATAAATTTTACATACAACCATCATAAACCAACCGATGAGGGACACGCGGCGCCCATGGATTGGGCCACGTGCCCTCATACCATTTGTTGTCAACAAGACATGTGTCACTCCCGGATTCGCTAATCATCAACCAACAAAAACCTGCCACGTCACCATTGTAAGGTTGTACGGTCTGTATGGTCCTGCCACGTCAGACTGTACGGATTGGTACAGTCAACATCTAATTTTTGCCTATTTGGCTTGGTGAACAGATCGCGATATCTTCTCCATACG
>JZKD02S1173527.1:531249-544036 GCA_000966675.3 Picea glauca | reverse complement strand
AAATTTGGCCTTCATGTGGGGATATGCACATTTATAGGATATTTTGAGCACTAGGTATGGTTCTTAGGTTCTTGAACATGATCAATAGAAGAAACCAAAGACAACCTCCTCAAGTAATATTTTAGGCATATAGGACCATCAACGACATGTTGAACCACAACAAAGGACCTTTCTAAGATATCCTTGGTATTCAGATCGGGATAGTGAGCACTATGCGATTTTTAACTATTAGTGTGAATATTTGGACCCTATATATGGTTACGGTAACAAAACCAAGAGGTAGGAAATAAATTAATATTGTAGGCTTCTAGAGCCAAGAATGACACCTTAAACCACTACACATGACCTATAGAGGGAATGATTTTCCTCTAACTAAGTATGCACATACCACTATAATTTTTTAGTGCTAGGTACAGATATTGAGGACCTAAGTGGGTTTGAGCATTAGGTATGTGTCCTAGGGCCTTGGAAATAATAGAGGAAAAAAGGCCATGCCTTGGGTCCAAAAAATTATTTGAGGCATCCATAGCCATGAAAAATGCATCGAAGGACCACACGTCACCTCTGCAGGGTACCTTAGCCACTAAAAAGTGATGTTAGTGCTATCAAAATTTTTGTAGCATTATGTATGGGTCTCAAGTCCTTGATATGGTCAAGGGGGGAAACCTAATCCTTAGATAGAGTACAAATATTATATGCATCTATGGAAAATACAATTCCTTTGACCACCACACCTGACATCTAAAGGTTTAATGAAACTTATAGGGCTTAAGGGTCATGAATGACATGTCAAATCACGATAGATAACCTCTCAATGACATATTTTTCATTCAAGTGGGGATATGGGAATATTTAAGATATTATGAGCATTGGATATGAGGTATGGGTCTTGGGTCCCTTGACATGATTGAGAGAGGAAATATCAGACCGAGGCCCTAAATAAACCCTCTAGGCATCTAGGGCCATCAACATGTTAAACCACCAAAAATGACCTTTCTAGGGTAACCTTAGTCTCTAAATGGGGATAGTCATCATTATGAGTAATTGAAGATTAATTATGAATTTGTCAAACTTAGATATGGTTGAGGGAGAAAATCCAAGAGTTAGGCCCAAAAGGAAGCTCCTAGGCTTCTAGGACCAAGAATGACACCTTGAAAGACCAAAAATGACCTATCGAGGGTATTCTTTGCCTCTAAATATGTATATAGGTACCACTATAATTTGTTTTGCACTAGATATGGGTTTTGGGGTCCTAGACATACTTATGGAAGGAAACATGAAATAAGACACTAGATAAAGACTTTGTTTTTATTTTAATATTCCTTTCATAATTTTATTTCAAGAATTTCCACTTTTTGGGAAAATAAAAACTTTGAACTTTAAATCTTCCCTAAATCCATCATGTTCGTTTGCAAATTCTTCCTCAATACCATTAGATCCCTTCATAACTTCTTTCTTGAACCCATCAAGACCTTCTCAAAATTTGATATTTTGTTATTTTCCAATAACATTGGCACCTTTTTAAACTTTGATTTTTTGAACTCATATAAAAGCATCGAAAAGTTATCAAATTTTTAAGTTTTTAGCTCATCTATAACCATTGAAGATTTTAATTCATTTATAATCATTGTCTTTCCTAACCTTCAATTTTTGAAATAACTCCAAAATTTAAAAAAAAAAAAAAAAATCAAACTTTAAACTTTACTTACACAATAGAAGAAATTGGAGAAAATTTAAAGTCAATATTTCAAATGCATCTAAAATTTTCAAAGGAATTTTAAATCTTTGATTCCCCAAACTAATATAAAATTCTGCAAGGAATTCCAAAATTTAGATTCTCCAAACTTCTAAAATCCTTTGGGTTAATTTCAAACATCGAACTTGTGAAATACTCCAATTCCCTTTAAGAAACTCCATACTCATAAATTTTGAAATGATATGAAAACCATCAGGTGGATTTTGAACATCAAAATTTTGAAATAATCCAATAATCTTTAATGTTATTTTGATTAGAAAGGTTTCAACATCTCTAGAAAGGAACATATAAATCCTTTTGATCTTTGAAATTTCGACTAAATTGTGAGCTTATTATAACCAATTTGATTTTTTTCCATAATCAAATGCATACCATAATCAAATTGGCCTTTTTTTTTACAGATTTCACAAATTGCCCATTTCTCAAGAAGACAAACTTTGCAATTATTGAATTACTTCAATTGTCACCTCCACAACTTTCATGGATTCTTTGAAAATGATCCCATTTGAGAATTGAGATATCTAATTACACAATCTTAGGCTTCAAACACTTCTTCCCTAACTTATTCTTATTGAGAGATTTTTCCAAACATATGGCGTACAAG
Organism: Picea glauca; assembly: GCA_000966675.3. Classification (NCBI taxonomy): domain Eukaryota; kingdom Viridiplantae; phylum Streptophyta; class Pinopsida; order Pinales; family Pinaceae; genus Picea; species Picea glauca. The sequence continues at coordinate 541,676 of JZKD02S1173527.1, read as the reverse complement.
CTACAATTGTTCCTATGCATTCAAAGTTCTGGGACATATGGCCACAATGATGAATCAAAAACTTTCCAACATATTTCCATAAACATTGATATTAATTTGGATTCACTCTTGAAATTAATTTCCATCATCTAGCATAGATTTTCCTCGATCTACATTAAGACTTTTTATCAAACACTTTGCATGAAAAATATAATTTCTTCATGTAAAGTCTAATTCTGATGCATATATCCCCATTGTTGTAAACAATACCTTTGAAACCATAGTAGGTTGGAAATGGTATCTTATATATAAAGTAATATGTGGATTAATATGTGCATTAGTTTGGGCGCCTATAGGAAAATTAATTTGTAACTTCCTATAGGTTCATGTAGGGTTCATGTAGGTGGACACCTCTGTAGGAGTATTTATTTATGGTCCACTAATAAACCTATATATTGACACTTCTGTAATGTCTTGTAGAAATGAAAATATGCTTTAAAAATAATATGAAGGTGTGATGGGAGTATTTAGATAATGTATCGAAATGATGGGTGGAGCAATAATGAATGGAAGTTGCAACATAAATTATTGCATTGTGTTAGTCTAAAGTTGATGGAACAACAATTTCATGTACTTTAAGATGTGTACACATGATTCTTGTTTTGAAATGATGAAATGAAAACTTCATCATCCATATAATATGAAGATATTTCTTCTCCTCTGTTTAATTTGTTGTTGAGTTTTGATTGCATTAAATATTAATAAAGTTTGATATGTAGATAATTGAACTTGTTTTTTTATTGCAAATCTCATTTATATACTACTTTTATGAAAAAATCTATTTTCCACCTTTATTTTATTTTTTTCCATACAAAAAATATGAAAATTTGTAAAATTTAAGAATGTCATCAATAATGACAACTTCTAAATTTTGAAATATGATATTTTTTTATTCTTCCTGTTACCTTCATTCTATGTTTCCTTATTTTCTTTATATGCCTAAAACATATTTTTTTTTAATAGAAAGAGGCGTGCACTTTGGAAAAACTTAGAGATGAATATTTATGGATGAACAATTATTGATCTTTAATGGTAGTCCTTCTTTAATGATATATTAGGGATTTTTGCAATATATTTTCTCTTTTGTGAAATCTTAAAATATGATATCTTGTTGTTTATGGTTTCTTTGACATTGGTAATGCTTAAACTTTGCCTAGCCTTAATATATACTAAAACTTGGAATTTTGAAGAGTGTGTTAGTATTGAGATTAATATTGACTTCTTCTTATGGAAACATTACATATTATACCTATTTGTTCATCAAATTACAATTATGATTCCTTTATATTTTTCGAGTTTGATTTATTTTATCAAAACATGTAAAAGAGCATTGAAATCATTCCTAGGTTAGTGTGAAAGTTTGACATTATTTTCTTTCTCGATACATTATTTTTTTTTTCTCTATAACTAAATATATTTGTGTTCGTTCCTTTTGTTGTATATATTTATTCCAACCTTTGTATAAGTTTGACAAGAGTATCATCTGAAGATTGGTATGATCACATATTCATCTTATAGACTCTAACACCACTTTAGAAATGTTTCCATGGAAAGAATAAATGGGTTTTCATATTGTAATATAAACACGAAGTCTAAGATAATCATCGTTACCTTCGAGAAGGTACTCGTGAATGTAGTGTATTTGATAGAGCACCACTTGACCTTAACCTAGATTGCACATATTGTCTCCATTTGAGCTGGAATTTCCCTTAATTCAAGAAATATACCAGAGAACATTATAGGTCCTACTTATGATAGCGGGCGATAGTATCCCTTTTCCTTGAAATATGAACCATAAATATTGATGAAAAAAATGAAATTTGGTATGGATAGTGGGTGATAGGTCTTCTGTGTTTTGGTGAACCATGAATATCGATGAAAAAAATGAAATTGGGTATGGATATCATTATGATCATTGAAAAGTATATTAGCCTTTCATTTCATTGAAAAGTTCCATGTAACTAAGTAATTTGATATATCAACAAAACATGAGGTTTCTAGCAATATTGTAAACATATTCTCATTTAGGAAAAATTCATGAACAAACTTTTCATCAACAATACGCGTTAGATTAGATGGAAAATATGAAAAAAACATATTATTTTCCATATTTTTCAAATATTATCAAGTCAAATTCATTCCATAATAACAACCATATGATGCACATTCCATTAAATTCTACTTTACTCATCAATTATTTAAGGTCTATGTGGTTTATATGTATAAAGACTAGAAAGCCAATATCCAAATTTATTATGATGCACATTCCATTAAATTCTACTTTATTCATCAATTATTTAAGATCTATGCGGTCTATATGTATAAAAACTAGAAATCCAATAATATAATACCTAAATTTATTTAAGGTCCATGTCTTTATATGTATAAGGACTAGAAAGCCAATATCCAAATTTATTATGATGCACATTCCATTAAATTCTACTTTATTCATCAATTATTTAAGATCTATGCGGTCTATATGTATAAAAACTAGAAATCCAATAATATAATACCTAAATTTATTGACGGCATAAACAGCAATAAGAAAAGTTAAGATTTGCTATTAACAAATTTGTTCATAGTAACTAAATAGGATGTGTCTCTTTGTATTCACGTTTCCCTAGAATTTCCCCAAAGTTTGTATTAGAGGCATCAATATGAATTTGGGAAGGAATACTCCACATAGGGAATTGTGAAATAGGGAATGACATTTCTTTTTCTTTGATGTTATCAAATTATTTATGAAAATATATTGAGTAGACAAATTTTGCATTATTGGAAGGTAGGGTAAACAAAGGTGTTATCAATTTGGTGAGATATTTTATGAATATTATGTAGAATCTTCCATGTCCTATGAAACTTGTAATGGTAGGTGTTGAATGATTTTTATTTTTAATGGCTCTACCTCAATTCCATTAGGAGAAAAACAATGCCCTGGTAATATGCCTTATCTCACGAGCATGAGGGATTCCCAATTACTTAAAGATAAGTTCATTTTCTGGACATTATCCAAATTTTCTAAGTATTCCTAAAATGTGTTCTCATAGGAAATTAATTCATCCATCTAAATCCCAACAATTTCATGCAACAAATCTGAAAGGATACGCAAAAGCACTTTTTGAAAGGTTGTATGGGGATCACGTGGGTCAAATAGAAGTACCCTACAAGCAAAGGCTCCCCAAGGATAAGAAAAAGTTGTTTTTATCTTGGTACTGTAGAATAATTTGTATTTTATTATACGTGCTTAAACCATAGAGAAAGGAAAATTACTTTTTACGAAGAAATTCATCCATTATTTTATTATTTTATCACTAAGGAAGGGAAGTGATGCTTTTGTGTAGTTTTGTTAATTTTTTTATAATATACACATATCTTACACTTATCTTATTTATTAGAGAGAATAAATAAAGGTGAGATCCACTCACTCTTAGATATGTTAGAATTTTAAATGTGGAAAACACAATTCACATATGATAATAAAAAATCACGCAAATTAACAAACACATATATTTTACGTGGTTCTCCCTATATTTGAGATACATCCACCAAGCAAGGGTATCAATTGTCTTATTATTCAGATCATGGAGATTGCAGCAGCCTTGCAAGCTCTATCATATCACTCTATGTTTTCCTCTATGAGCATACATAAATTCATATACATTTACACAAGAAATTGATTATTAAATGCACTCCTACCCATATACTAACTTGGTCTATTTAGTTTCAACCAACGCAGAATAATATGATCCAAATCCATCCTTGGAGGAATTTGTTGTCACCAAATTTCCAACAATCTCCACCTTGACAACAATTAACCTGATACCTTGCTTTTTATTTTGTTTTATCATTTTTTTTGCATGTCAAGAGAAGCAAAGCACTATCGTATCTTCTCTAAACATACTTTTTTTGTGAACATGTTTGGACAGTTCTCTTTTGTATGCACTTTCTCAAGAGAGACTCCACATTTATCGAGGACTTGTCTTGCAAAATGGTACTTGATAGGTATATGTTTTGTTTTACTGTGGTAGGCTGGATTCTCAGCCAAGTGAATATCACTTTGACTATCACAAAGTAAATTTGCTTTGTCTTGCATCCTTCCAAACTCACCAAGAAAACCTTTCAACCAAACTGCCTCTTTGCAAGCATGTGAAACAACTACACATTATGCTTTTGTAGTGGATAAAGAAACAATGTCCTGTAGCTTTGACATCCAACTGATACCTCCACCTACAAGAGTAAAGACATACCCTGAAGTCGACCTTCTCTTTTCCAAATCACCTGCAAAATCAAAATCAACATATCGATTGGCTAATTCACAACCATTGTTATAAGTGATTCAATAATCACGTGTGCCTCTCAAATACCGAAGCACTCATTTCACTATTGCTCAGTGCTCTTTACTTGGATTTTCCAGATATCTGTTGACAAACCCAACTACATGTGAAATGTCTGGCCTTCTACTCACCATTGCATACATTAGACTTCCTACTGCATTAGCATATGGTATTCGAGACATATATTCCTTTTCTTCTTTTGTACTAGGACATAAAATTGAAGAAATCTTAAAATGGGAAGCCAAAGGGACTGAAACTGATTTCACATCGTTCATACCAAACCTCAAAAGTATCTTCTCAACATACTTTTGTTGTGACAACCAAATCTTTCCATTCCTCTCGTCTCTGAATATCTCCATGCCCAAAATAGGTCTTGCTTCTCCTAGATCTTTCATATCAAACGTCCTAGCCATATGAGCCTTTAACCTGTTGATCTCAGTTATGATTTTGCTTGCTAAAAGCATATCGTCAACATACAATACTAAGATAATGAATATGCCATTATTCAATTTCTTAAAGTAGACACAATGATAATACTCACTCCTTGTATAATTCTAGCTCACCATGAAAGAGGCAAATTTCGTGTACCATTGTCTAGGAGACTGCCTCAAACCATACAATGATTTCTTGATCCTGCAAACAAATTTATTGTTGCGATTCTGAACGAACCCTTCAGGTTTTTCCATGCAAATTTCCTCATCCAAATCTCAATGTAAGAAGGTAGTTTTAACATCTAGCTTCTCCAACTCCAAATAAAGTAATGCAACTAATGCTAACACAATTTGAATTGAAATAGACTTAACAAATGGTGAAAAAATATCATGAAAGTCAATACCTTCTTTCTGAGAATATCCTTTCACAACCAGTCTTTCTTTGTACCATTCCACCTTATCATCAACACTCTTCTTCAGCTTGTAGACCCACTTGCAACCTACAACTTTTTTGTCTTTGGAAGTTCTACTAGGTCCCATGTGGAATTCACGTCTAATGCCTTCATTTCATCCTTCATTGCTTCTTTCCATTTATCAATGTTATAACTCTTCACAACTTCCTGATAGCATGAAGGTTCATCATCATTAGTACTTAAAGAAACTGACAAAACCAAATCATCATACCTTTTTGGAGGATTTCTGACCCGCGTAGACCTCCTTAGGGAAGTTTGTGGCTCATCCACATTTTGTTTATTATTATCATCAACCATGTTTTTCTCTATAGGAAACTCTTCATGAACATCTTCAGAAACTTGTTCATGTTCACGTTCATCAGTTTCAAACTGAATTTGATGATACTTTGGTACTTCTTCCCATTTCATTTGAACATCTACATCTGATTTGATGAGAGATGATTCATAAAATATTACATCTCTATTAGTGGTGATCTTGTCGAAAGTAGGATCCCAAAACCTGTACCCCTTAATACCATCACCATATCCAACAAAGATAAGCCTTTTTTATTTTGGATTTGATTTAGAGCGCTGATGTTTCATAATTAGAGCATAGGCTTCACAACCAAAAACTTTAAGATTAGAATAATTAAAAGGGTTACATTTCCATACCTCTTCAATAATCTTGCACTATATTGTTGTTGACGGTGATTGATTCACCAGATAACAAGTTGTAGTTACTTATTTTTCCCATAGTTCTTGCTGCAAGTTGGCATTAGTAAGCATACTCCTTGCTCTCTCTAGAAGAGTCATGTTCACACGTTCAACAACTCCATTTTGTTGAGGAGTACAGGAAGTGGTTTTATGCCTATCAATCCCAAACTCCTTGCAATAGTTCTCAAATTCCATTGACGTAAATTCACCACCATTATCAGTTCTTAAACATTTAATGGACCTACCAGTGCTCTTTTCTACCAAAGCTCTAAATTGCTTGAAAACATCAAATACATCAGCCTTTCTTTTCAACATATAGATCCAAATATTCCTATATAAATCTTCTATAAAGGTTACAAAATATGATCATCCTCCATACTAAATAGTAGGGGATGGTCCCCAAACATTAGAATGGATATAGTCAAGGATTCACTCACTAGTGTGTCTTCTAGTTTTAAATTTATTCCTATTATGTTTTCCATAAATACAGTGCTTGCAAAAATCTAACTTTAAAGACTTTATACTAGGAAGTAACTTGCAATAATATAATACCTTCAATCCTCTTTCACTCATATGGCCCAACCATTGATGCAATAGACAAACATAATCACTACCATTCTCGGATACAACTGTAGCATGATCTGACTCGGTTCTTCCTTCTAATAGAAATAGGTATCCAACCTCCTTCGCTTTAATAACCAGTAGGATTCCTTTGTAGACCTTCATAACTCCAACTTGAACAATACTCTTATATCCTCTAATTTATAAGACTCCCAAATAAATTAGATTCTTCCTAAGCTCACGTACATGTCTCACATTAGTTACTATTTTAAGAGTTCCATCAAACATCTTAATTTGAATGCTCCCAATTCCCACAACTTTACACGAGATATCATTACCCATGTAAACTATTCCATCATCTATAGACTGGTAAGTAAAAAACCATTCTCTATGAAGACACATGTGATTTGAATCACCAGAATCTAATAACCACTGTTGATCATGACATGAACCAATACTAATTGATAAAACTTCACCAGTCATACATGAACCCGTTGTTGAACCTGTTTCAATTGCCTTCGCTTCCTTCATTTCTTTTGGAGGGTTGTCTTTGGAGGGTTGTTGTCGCTTCCAACAATCCTTTTTTAGGTGTCTCGATTTTCCACAAAACCAACACTTAATCTTGCTCTTTCTTCCCTTTGACTTTGAAAAAATCTCTCTGACCCTGTCCTCTTTCTTTAGGTCTGCCTCTGACCACCATCACCTTACATGTAGAGATTTCTGAATCAGATTTCTTCCTTGTTTCCTCAGACAGTAGTGCTCCAACAATAACATCAAAATCAATAATTTTTGTTTTGATGAAACTAATAGAGGTAACAAAGTGATCCCATGATGAGGGAAAAGAACACAATAATGTAATTGCCTTGTCTTCAGAATCGAATTTTACTCCCATGCTAGTCAACTTAACTAAGAGAGTATTAAAAATATTTAAATGATAATCTATTTTCGTACCTTCCTTCATGCACAAACTATAGAATTTCCTTTTCAGGAAGATCCTGGTCGTCAAGGATTTCGTCATGTACAGGATTTCCAGCTTCGTCCACAAATCGACTATTTTCTTCTCCGCAACAATGTTGAACAAAACATCATCAACCAAATATAGGTGTATGGAACTTAGTGTTCTCACATAGATCTCATCCTAGTATTCAATTTTTATGGTCGCGGGTTGCTTTTATTTTCCCAAAAGCTCCATGACCACGCCTTGTTGCATGAGCAGATCATGCATCTGAACCTTCCAGATCTCGAAATTGTTCTTGCTATTGAAATTCTCGATTTAGAATTTGGCACTCTGAGTTATTTCCATATCAACATATCATCGCACCTGATAAGAGCCACACAATGCAATTTCTTAGAAAATCGTCGCATGTCTCTACAGTAGAGGCTCACATCTATGATTTTAGAGGCATCACGCCTGTCATCATAAGTTTACCGCTTCTATCTTCACGGATTCGTCTCGTCCATACAACATACTAGGGCGTGCCATCAATGTGCAAGATTTTTCGCTCCTCATAACTGGAGTGGGCCGCGTTGATTTCAAGGGACGAGGCTAGCGTGAAGGGTAGAGACATGGTTGTCGCACCCTTTATGAGGAGTGACCCATGGTGATGAGAAAGCGTCGTGCCTCGTGCACAAATGGCGTTGCTCCTCCTCCACGATTTGGAACTACGGATGGCATTGCTCCTCCTCTGATGGATGATGCCCATGACCCACTCTCTCAATTCATGATCTTTCACCACGGATATGGCCTCAAGGATCTCCAACGTAGCTCTGATACCAGTTGTTAGAATGGAAAATGCGAGAAACACAATTCACATATGACAATCAAGAATCACGCAGATTAACAAACAAAGAGATTTTACATGGCTCACCCCGGATTTGGGATACGTCCACCAAGAAAAGGTATCAGTTGTCTTATTATTTAGATCATGGAGATTACAACAGCCTTGCAAGCTCTCTGATATCACTCTCTGTTTCCCTCTACGGGCATACATAAATTCATACACATTTACACAAGAAACTGATTATTAAATGCACTCCTATCCATATTCTAACTTGGTATATTTAGTTGCAACCAATGCAGAATAATAGGATCCAAATCCATCCTTGGAGGAATTCGTTGTCACCAAATTTCCAACAAGACACAGGATAGATAAAATTGGCATCCAAAATATTTTACCTCTCTACTTTCATTATATATTTTACTATTGTATTCATCTTTATTTGAGGCTATATTATGGGTAAGGAATCATCTATGATGTATACATTGTGCATATAAATTTCAGGATGGATTCCTTGCACGTAATTGTAATCCCAAGAAAAGGATGAATTGTGTTTCCTTAGAATCTCCAACATTTCTTTATCTTGAACATAATTTAGTTGGCTACTAATTTTTAGAGTATTATTAGGTAACATATCACTATTTGAATATTTATTTTATTTTATTTTAATATGGAACAATTTTTTCCATTAGTTTTGTTGTAAAACAACAAGGCTTCCAACGTATTCTTGCTCTTTTTTCCCATCGTATTCTTGAATTGTGTAATGCCCATATATTTCTAAACATTTATTTTCATAAGCAATTTATTTCATAACCGAGACAATAACTTCATAGCATAATATTGTTTTTCATAACAGCAACATTAGTAACTTAGATTCATCAATGATTAATGATTTCATAGCAGAATGAAATAAATACATAACTTAACAGATTACCTGGTTCTGATGCTAATTTTTGTTGCCTTGCTGCCTTGTTGTTGCTCTCCTGCTACCTGCTACACAGTCCAGTCCTGCCACAGACATAGAATAACTTCCCAAAACTAATGTCCTCCCTACCAACTAGGAAAAATACCTAGCTCCAGGATATCTACGGATATCCTAGCCCTCCGTGCCCAAAACCTCCAACAACTCAGTGCCTCCCCTGATCAAAAGCCACGGTCTCAAAACTCTGTGCTCCCAGTAAGTCCAAAAGTCCACAAAATACAGCAGTGCACAGAAACTCGCTGCTCACAGCAACACTCCACCGTCCAGAGGCTCTCTGCTCACGGCCAAACATCACCGTCTAGAGGCTCCCTGCTCACGGCAAAATACCATGGTCACCGCCAATACAGTCGTCTCAGCAAATATAGTCCGCAGCATCCATCCCCACCCAATGGTGCGCACATCCCCCTCTTCCCCTCCCTTATTCCTCCCGGCCGCCTCATGCAGTTACTCCTCCAACCACCCTACGTCCTTCGTCCTTTGTCATGAGTTAATGTTTTATCTCCTCAGAATCCATGGCTATCCCTCTCTGCATACGCCACCATTTTTATATCATTTTTCATTGATCTCTCAATTTTATTTCACAGGTCATTAAATGTAATCTGTAATTTGAATTATTACTCAGTTAACCATAATTAATTTCTTAATTAATTTTACTTTATAATCTTTAAGAATGTATCCAATTAGGGTCATTACATACACCCACCCTTCAAGAAACTTCGTCCCGAAGTTTAAGGTATCTGATGGTATAAAGGAAAAGAGTATGGTTCACACATTCACAATAAGTAACTGACAATATCAGTAAGTCAAGAAAACTCATACATACTAGTGTATATGCACAAGAAATGCATGTGTAGCTAGTACATGCAAGTCTCGTGCATCTACTAATAATCAAATCGTCATCCTTTAGTAATTTATATATGCATTCAATCCAATCAGCAATACTAGTCTTTATAAAAGACAACAATCAATTAATTGTGTGAGAAATTGTTTTAATTACAATTGTCCGGTTTATTAATTTTTTTTTTTTTAAACAACTGTGGTTTAGTTACATAATAATGAATATTCATATACATATTTTTCTTCATCAAATCCCACCACAAAATAGATCTCCATATAGTCTCAACTATTCTACTCAT
>JZKD02S1173527.1:495752-524529 GCA_000966675.3 Picea glauca | reverse complement strand
TTTTTTTATCAAAATTGGGACTAATAAGAACAGGGGTAGTAGTGATTGCATGTTTGATTTCTGTAAAAACCTTTTGAATTTCCGATGTTCATTTAAATTTTGTATTCTTATTTTGTAAACTATTTATTGTCTTAACAATCGTGTCATAATCTAGAACAAATATTCATTCAAAACTTATCTTTCCAAAGAAATATTACACTCCTTTTCAAGACATAGGAGGATTTAAGTAACTTATTGCCTTACCCCTTTCTGGATCAATGTATATGCCTTCTTTACTCACAATATGGCCTAGTATTCTCCCTTATAATATAGAAATAAACACGTTTTTGGATTCAAAGATATCATGTCATACATCCTACATAGTTCAAGGACTTGTATGATATGTTTGAATCGTCCTTCCCTTAATTTTAAATGAACTGTCAAATCATCCCGGTAATATTCCATACACCATATCAGTCATGTTTGGTCACGCTGAATGTTGTTCGACACAATCTATTAAGACACAAATGACATGTGTTACTTATAGGTTAAGCATGGCTGGAGTTAATCATTTGGGATTTTGGCCCTTAGGCCCAGATTTCGAACTAAGACGCTCTGATACCATATGTAATGCCCATATATTTCTAAACATCATTTATTTTCATAAGCAATTTATTTCATAACTAAGACAATAACTTCATAGGATAATATTGATTTTCATAACAACAACATCAGTAACTTAGATTCATCAATGATTAATGATTTCATAGCAGAATGAAATAAATACATAACTTAACAGATTACTTGGTTCTGATGCTAATTTCCGTTGCCTTGCTGCCTTGTTGTTGCTCTCCTGCTACCTGCTACACAGTCCAGTCCTGCCACAGACATAGAATAACTGCCCAAAACTAATGTCCTCCCTGCCAACTAGGAAAACTACCTAGCTCCAGGATATCTACGGATATCTTGACCCTCCGTGCCCAAAACCTCCAGCAACTCAGTGCCTCCCCTGATCAAAAGCCACAACCTCAAAACTCTGTGCTCCCAGTAAGTCCAAAAGTCCACAAAATATAGCATTGCACAGAAACTCACTGCTCATAGCAACACACCACCGTCCAGAGGCTCTCTGCTCATGGCCAAATATCACCATCCAGAGGCTCCCTGCTGACGGAAAAATACCATAGTCACCGCCAATACAGTCGGCTAAGCAAATACAGTCCGCAGCATCCAGCCCCGCCCAATGGTGCGCACATCCCCCTCTTCCCCTCCCTTATTCCTCCCGGCCGCCTCATGCAATTACTCCTCCAACCACCCTGCGTCCTCCGTCCTTCGTCATGAGTTAATGTTTTATCTCCTCGAGATCCATGGCTATCCCTCTCTGCATACGCCACCATTTTTATATCATTTTTCATTGATCTCTTAATTTTATTTCACAGGTCATTAAATGTAATCTGTAATTTGAATTATTACTCAGTTAACCATAATTAATTTCTTTAATTAATTTTACTTTATAATCTTTAAGCATGTATCCAATTAGGGTCGTTAAAAATTGTATGAGAACTAGGGTATGTTAGAATATGATGGATGTGCTCATTTTTCCATAGACAATATCACTATTTTCACCCAACCATAGGCCAAAGACACCCTATGAGCACCTTAACCTTGACAGAGAATCACTCTGGAAGCAGACCCTAGGTTAGATAGCCAAACAAAGGGTAGCGCACCTTTCTCCAAGGATAGCATACCAAACAAGAGATAATCAGATATTCCAAACCATAACCAAGAGATACTCCAAGACAAAACGTAGTCTACTAGCTGTAGCAGCTGCAACGACAGCTTCTCCTCCAAACTTGCACACAAACTGGCTAACTGCAGTAAGCACAAGTGATCTCTGCAGTTCTGAGAATGCCTGCCAGAATGAAGATTGCCCTCCTGTATTTATACTAATTATGCCTAACTTCCTGGTTCGACTTCTCATTTTGGGTGCCTATTTACTTAGTATATAATATTCTTCTGGACGACTTCCTCTCTTGGAGGCTAATAACCTAATACAAATTATCCTCTTGAGTTGACTTGTCGTCTAGGGTTATTAGCCAACTCATTAGGGTTTCATCTTGCTTCCTGGAAAATTCTATTCTTGTTAGGTTTACATGTGGAGGTAAATATCTCCCGCCCATAATATCAACACTCCCTCCTAGTTAGGGAGGTATTATAGGTAATAGTCGTGAGCTCAAACATACCATTTACCCGGTAGCATCAACATAATTGTATAGACTATATCATGACTAGATCATGAGTACCATCATCACCATCAATGTCATCAGTTGCATCATATCTCGAAACCATACTCCATATGAGTAATTAGACATGATGTTTGATAATTCACTCACTCCAAAGAGTGAAAAAAGAGCCATTCTTCTAATACAAACATATGTCCTAGAGGAATAAATGTCCTCAACCATGTTCCATCTGGGAAATATCTGTCCATTGATCATCCATCTAGCTGATAATCATTTCCAACACAATTGATAGTCTTCAAGGAAATTAGAATAATATCATTAAATAGAACACAACCATGTCTATCCATAGTAGTACACAACTACAATCCAGTGGTACACTACCACACCAAGTAGCACACAGGTACTTGATCAGTGATGTATAGTCACAAACAGTGGAACACATCCACCACATTAGTATACATCTATTGTCTAGAGACATGCAGTCTTCATAACAATCATCTCATATCAACCTACACAAAAACAATGTTATGATATAAATTGAATCATCTGGGCCATTCTTCCACTCACATCTATGAGATCTGGAATACCATCTTCCCTTAGAAGGTCGAATATCAATGATGAGCTATCTAGACTATTCTTCTCAAGCAAGGAAGAATAATTGTCTTGATTTCTAAGCCTCAACCATTCCCCACCCTGGGCCATTCCTCTGACATTAAACAAAGTGTAATCTGGAGAGAATGAATCTACCCTAAGGAATTCCTGTCCTAATTGTTGAACCTGGATCATTCAACTATCTGGGCCATTCCTCCGGCACTAGAGAAAGTGCAACCTGGAGAGAATGAATATATCTTAGGGAATGACTGTTTGGATCATTTCCTAAGGAAATGACTGTCCTGCACCAACCTCTAAAACATGCCATTCTTTGAAACTGCTCAGAACTGTGAGCTTCGAAAGAATGACTATCCGGCGAGGCAGACTAGTCTTCTTGATTAACCATGAAGAAGAGAGACTGTCCTAGACCATTCCCCATGTTAACCACAATGGGAAATTATTTTCTATGGTACATCAACAATCCATCGAACCATTTTCATTACAAAAATGATCGTTTGATCTGGACCATTTTCCAAACTGGAAAATTCCTGTTCATCAGAAAACTCAAACCACTTTCCGAAATGGAAAGGAACTACTCATCTTGGACAATTTTTCGAGCTGAAAAATGACTATCCATAAAGCAATAACACATCAGTGCTCCCTCCCAATCTAGGAGTCATATCTTCCTTTTCAATAGGGAAGTCATCTCGATGATCTCCAAGTTGAGTAGGCAAACTCTTTCATCTTGGACAAAGGCTTTACCAAAATGTTTTCTTATCTTCTCATATGTGGAGTTATATGTATATTGGAGAACCACTTCTCTTTTCTGGACTTCATCATGGAGAATGTGATGGTTGATCTCAAAGCACTTTAGTATTTCTAGAACACTGGTTTTCTTTGAAGGCTTCATATAGCTCATCAATATAGTGTGTCATTATTGGATTCGTATTTTCTTCCCCATTAGCTCATAAAATAGTGGCAAGGCTCAAATTGAAACATATCCATGTGGCACTTCTTCTATCATCATGAGATATTTGTCATGGATTGGCAATCCATCATCCTGATCTTCTGAGTAATCATTTTGATACAACATCTTTGTTATAGAAAGTATTCACCATGCTTTTGTTGTGCATTGGAGATACTCCACCAAGTTGTTTTCTTCCATCTGTATACAAGGGTCTCTTTCTAGTATACCTCAAAGGTTTGAAGTTTATTTGCATATGCTCTTTGTTCAATTGCTCCGGAGAACAGTATTTTCATTCATCTGATGTAAAACTCCAACCCATGGATATTGTGGATGATATAATGACTCATGTAGAGGTATGTCTCGTTTATTGGAACAAGTAATCATCATAGTCTTCTCCCTCCATCTGGTATAACCTCTAGTTCTAGATCTTGCAATGCTTACATTCATAAATATTTCATACACTATTCTTCATCACAACTTTCAGTTCCTCTGCTTGATTTATTTTAGTGAATTCATATCATGATGGTAATTTTGTGATTCTCGATACAATGACTAGTTGTTTTCGCTTATGTTTCTTTCTTGGAATCTTCATGTTCTTCCTCATGTTTCTCTTTAGATCTTGGGTCCATGGAGTTTTCTATAGATTCCATGCTCTGAAGATTCCAAATTCTTCCTTTCATCGTAGGATCATGGATATGGATGGACAACCCAGGATACTTTAAGGCTTCTTTTCGAAGAGGGCTTCTTCTAAAGTCAAACTGAACATGTACTTATTTTCATGGATACTACCATGAATATATACTTCATCATCTTCAATGGATCATAGGATTATATCCCTCCTAAACCTTGCTTCATGCATGAGTGCATGTTTTTATTTTGGAAGTATATAATCAGCTCCCTCCATCTAACATAATCCATGTGTATGTATGCATCCTTATTGCCTTTTGCAAGGTGTTATAAGTATTTCTCCAATTTCTTCTTGATTGTTGATTTTAGCTTATCTTGCAGTTGTTACTTATGTAATAACTTCCACATGATTTTTTGGATGTAATTCATCCTTTCATGTGTATTGTATGACTTATCTTGTTGTTCTTCCATAGGTATAGTTCTTCTTGGAACATATTATCTTCTAAGAGATATATATACAAGATATGTATAGAGACTATGCAAACAAGATATGTACAAGAACTATGAAGAATATTGTTACCTTGTATTTAGAGGAAGAATTCTTCCTTATCCTGCTTGGTCTTCCTTGAGGGTTTCCTTTCTTCAACAAATGATGCTTCATGTGTCTCCTTCCTTTTATTTATGTTAGGACAATGATTCTTGTAGTGACCATATTTTTGACAGTTGAAGCATTGTATTTCTGACATATCCTTCTTTTGATTTGGCTTCTTTTCAAACTTACTTTTGTTCCTAGAGTTATTGAATGTTTTTTTGAATGATTGATCATCGTATTTCTTTTGAGGTTTCTCTTTTTCACTGATCCTTGATTCTTGTTGAGCACAACAATTCCAAAGTTTTTCAAATGTACGATACTCCTTCCTTGTGTTCATGCTTGCGGAAAATGCATCCCATGTCTTGGGAAGACCATTGAGTACTATGCATACCAATTCTTTCTTTTAAATTATCTCTTCAATAGCTTGTAGTTGATCTCTTAACTGAGAGATTATCACAAAGTATGATTTTATGTTGTGATCATCATTCATCTTCATGTCACAGAGCTCATTCTTCAGACTCGTTACTTGTCCAATGTTTCTGACTGACAAGAGGTTTGTTAGGGCGTCATACATATCCTTTGATGAGTCAAGATGGGAGATGAAGGGTATCAATTGGTATTTTATAGAGTCCAATAAGATACTCATGGCATTGATGTCACCATATTTGAACACTTCCATAACTGCAATGTTTTGCAGTTCTTTTTTTTTTCCTTCTTCAAACTCTAGCTCCACGATCTTTCCTTTCACGATATCCAACACTTTATTCTTGGAAAGGATGAGGTCCATCCTAGTCTTCCATGCTATGAAGTTATAAGCACCATCTAAATTTTTTTCTGACTTCATAGAGTACGTCATGGCTTCTTTGACTTGGTCAACCCTATATTTGACCAAAAACTCAAACTTGACGTCTTGGCTTGCTGAGAGTACCAAGAGATGCGCTAGGCTAGGGCGCACTGGTCTATCCGAAAATTAGGTCAATTCCTTAACTTAAGGTGCCTCAATGAGATGGTTAGGGTTTATGCAACTGCACTTTCTAGTAACCTTAGCGACAGTGCTTTGGTGACTTCTCATGCTAGAAACCCTACCGACAGTTATTCAACGAGCTTAATATCCTTATGGCTATGCTCCCTTCCAGTGGTTACATTAAATGAAGGAGGTGTGGGCCCATAACCTTTTAGAATATGATGGATGTTCTTGTTTTACCATAGACAATATCACTATTGTCACCCAACCATAGGCCGAAGCCACCCTCTGAGACCCTACAGAGAATAACTCCAGAAGAAAACCCTAGGCTAGATAGCCAAATGCAGGGTAGTGCACCTTTATCCAAGGATAGAACACCAAACAAGATCTAATCAGATAGTCCAAACCATGACCAAGAGATAGTCCAAGACGAAAGGTAATCTTCTAGCTGCAGCAGCTGCAACAGCAGCTTCTCCTCCAAACTTGCACACAAACTGGCTAACTGCAGTGTGCACAAGTGAGCTCAATAGTTCTGAGAATGCCTTCTATAATGAAGATTGGCCTCCTATATTTATACTAATTATGGCTAACTGCCTGGGACAATTTCTCATTCTTGATGACTATTTACTTAGTATATAATATTTCTTCTGTCCAACATCTTCTCTTGGAGGCTAATAACCTAATACAAATTATCGTCTTGAGCTGACTTGTCTTCTAGGATTATTATCCAACTCATTAGGGTTTCTTCTTGCTTCCCAGAATATTCTATTCCTGTTAGGTTTACACATGGAGGTAAATACCTCCCATAGCTACCATAATATCAATAATGTACACATTTTGTATATAGTTGGAAATAATTGTGTTCTCGTATACTTGTCTAAGGGATAAAGAAGTTTGTATGATGGTGATTAGATGTATGATAGTTTGAAATGTGTCCCCCCATTTTTCTTAACCTACATTTAGAGGTATATTTGTATGAATCAAAGGTTTTGCAGGGGATTAAATAGATAATATTTTTTGTGGTTAACCATTTTGGATGGTCATTTACCCTATACTACAACATATGTGTGCATTCGTTCTATCTATCCAAGGTCTACCTAAGATAACTCGATACTCGTTATTTTTTTCTTTAACTTTTGGGACGATTAAGTCTATTACTCCCTTGAGTCAATTGATATCATAACATCATGTAAAAATCCATTCGGGTTAATAGTTGATCCATCTCCAAGATGGAGGACATTAAGTGTGTGTCATAACTGCTGCTTTAAATTCAACTTGGGCATTGTGTCCTTGGTCATGAAATTAATTTTGATCTCCAAATCTATTAATATAATCTTGATCAAAATTATTAGAGGTGTACGACAGTGGGTGACCAAGTGTGTTGTTAAGGAACTTCGTGATGTTAAAGTCACCGGTTCGAAACCCACGGTGACAAATAATCCATCATGTTAAGGGTTGGTGTGGCTTAGGATGAGTGTGATCCCCGGGTGATTTTGATGGCTTAGATGCCCCTGAGCCATGGTTTCTCAATCCATAGGCTATTCCTGTAGTTCATGGACAAACCAACAAAAAAAAATAAGTTAATCTCAATCAAGATCTTATTAATTTACACATTTACTATATTACTTCTTAGCTCAGAGTGTTAGGGTGTGGAAACCTTGCATAACATGAAATTAGTGATTTTCCTTGTAACATTTACCATAGGGATCTCTTTATTCTTTTCCTTATTTCTCATAGGGTAGAATTGTTTGATGAACTAATTGTAGATGAGTACATCCTTAATATATTTAAGGACATATAGTTTTACAAACATATTCTTGAGTTCTCCCAAAAGTTCATTTTTTAATTAGTGTAGGTTTTATTTTATGATAGCCTCTCAAGATAACATGGGGTCATTTTTTTGAGAGGGTCAATATTTTTTTTCTTCATCTACTCCCAAAATATGATAGTATTTCTCTCCAATCTCATGAACCATCTCGAGGTTGATTCCTTCAATGTAGAGAGAGAAAATGACTTTGTGAATATCAGATGCATTGTCATAGGTTATATAGACAACCTCAAACTAAGAAAGGCATGTATTAGGGTCTTGAATAGTGAGAACATGGAAATTAGGAAATGAAAAATTATCATTGTTCCTCATCAGTGTGGTTTCATTAGTTTCCAAAACTGGAAATTGAAAATTTTTAGGTTGTTCATCTTCCTCTTCTACCATAAAGTTATAATAAGTAGATCCCTCTCTATCGTAAAAGGATTCACAAAGTCAAAGAAATGATATATGAAATTATATGATTTTTATTTAGGATTCTCAATGAATTTCTCAATTATTTGTTGAATATCTTCTCGAAAAAAGGTCCTGACAATCTTGTTGTTGTTGTTGTTGTTCACTAGTACCTTCTTTAACTATACTAACAACATGGGTTTTTGGTAAAAACCTGTCATACCTATCTATAGATCGATGCATGGAAACTAACTATGTATTTGATCTAGACTATGTTGAGGAAAAATGGGATATGCAAAAGAATATAGCAGAGAGCTCATAAATACAGTGAAACCCAAATTTTATTATTGAATAAAATATAAAAACAGTGTGAAACACAAATTGGATAAAAAGGTTGTACCTTATCTATGAAGAGAAAGAGATTTTGACTATGCTAATTTTCAAAACTCTTTTTTCCTACATCATTGAAATGGTAGTAGTAACAACTACCTCTGGAATCCTATAGAGTTGACCCCCTAGAGTAAATATTTCGTTACATGGTCGAGAATCCTAAATAATGTAATGTTTCAACATATATGGTTTTCCTAAAAGAACATCAAATACTTCAAGTGGGGTAAATAACAAAGTACCTCATGTTTGAAGGGCTTGACGTTGTAGTATAGGAGACATCATTGGATGATGTGAAATTATCATCCCTAGATAAACCAACCAATGGTGTATGGTTGGGGGTGTGGCATCGTCGACATATTCAATATCTTGATGAATTTTTTCGATATTAGGGTCTTATGCATCCCACTATCAACAATGAAATGTAGTGGGGTTCCCTTAAACCATGTATGTGAATGGAAGAGTCGCTCCCCGTCTTCAAGCTCCTCAAACTCATATGGTTGGATATTTATGGAATTGTGATGGTAGCACTAGGTTCTACTTCGATGATTTTCTTTCGCTATTCTAAATCAGAGTCTGAGTCAGGTTCCGACTCTTTTTCTTTAAGATCATCCAACAATGATTGTTTTGAGTGACATTCATCAGTGTTATGCCAAGGTATTTTTTGGAACTCACACCACTTTCCAGTATCCTTGTTCACCTTACCATTATTTGTCTTTTATTGTAGCTTGGATCGGTTATCATAAGGTTCAATTTCCTTTCTATGTCCCTTGTTTTGTGAGTTATGACCAACTTTTCCATGCTTCTGTTGTTGTTGATCTGTGGACCCAAACTTTCACTTATTTTTCTATTGACATTTCTGTTCAATTTTTAGAGAACATCAATAAGTAAATCCTACTAAGGGTATTTATAGGAAGTCTATTTCTAATTATAAGTACCGATGTAGGTCACTATGATACTTCAAAAACAATTCTCTCTAAGAGTATTGAACACTTAAATTTGAGGATGGTTTATGGAAGATGTTGGTATACACTGGCATTATCTAGTCTCTCTCCTAATGTAGAGTCATCCATCTCATATATTGGTCATCATAGATTCCAACAAGGTAGAACTCTTCATCAAGGGAATCTAGAAAGGATTTCTAGGTGGGTTCTCTCTCGAAGGAAATAGATTCATCCACAATGTGGCTCTCCCAGTAACATTCCCACCAATATTTGACATGTTTTCAATGGGTGAGAGACATGTTTTGTTAATTATCACATGAAAAATAAAAATAATGAAAATTATATAGAAAATATATATGGATGTATAATGGTCATAGATTATTAAATGATTTTCTATCAATGTTTGTAGAACAAGTATAAATAAAATAAATTTACTATCAATGTATTTAGAACAAGTATAATTCATTATCTATAAAGATGATTTTATATTAATGTCTTTAGAAGAAGTGAAAATAATCATCTCTAAAGTTGAAGATTATTTTCTATTAATATCATTAGAAATCTTATTATGCTAATTTTCCTTTATGTAATACATCATGCTAGTTTAAATTTCCTATCTTTTTGACATAGGAAACACTTCGTTAATTTTTTTTTGTTTAAAACTTGGAAAAAACTTCCTTTTCATAATGTGTTGAACACAAACCAACCTTTTCATCTGAAGACCATAACTCGATGTTGCAGTATGATGAAGAAAACCAGAGGTTGAAATGTGACGAACATAGTAATGTTGCAATGTTTCAAACATATATTCTAATCCGAACATATGTCCTAGAGGAATAAATGTCCTGAACCATTTTTCATCTGGGAAATACTTGTCCATTGATCATCCATCTAGCTGATAATCATTTCCAACATTGTTGATAGTCTTCAAGGCAATCAAAACAATATCATTCAATAGAACAAACCTATGTCTATCCATAGTAGTACACAACTACAATCTAGTGGTACACTCCCACACCAAGCAGCACACAGGTACTTGATCAGTGACGTATAGTCACAAACAATGGAACACATCCACCACAGTAGTATACATCTATTTTCTAGAGATATACAGTCTTCATAACAATCATCTGATATCAACCTGCACAGAAACAATGTTATGATATAAACTGAATCATCCGAGCCATTCTTCCACTCACATCTGTGAGATATGGAAGACCATTTTCCCTTAGAAGGTCAAACATCAATGATGAGCTATATGGAATATTCTTTCCAAGCAAGAAAGAATAATTGTCTTGATTTCTGAGCCTGGACCATTCCCCACCCTGGTCCATTCTTCCGACACTAAACAAAGTGTAACCTGGAGAGAATGAGTCTGCCCTAAGGAATGCATGTCCTAATTGTTGAACCTAGACCATTCACCTATCTGGGCCATTCCTCCAGCACTAAACAAATTTAAAACTGGAGAGAATGAATCTATCCTAGGGAATGACTGTTCGGACCATTTCCTAAGGAAATTATTGTCCTGCACCAACCTCCAAAACGAACCATTCTTCGAAATTGCTCACAATTGTGAGCTTCAAAAGAATGACTATTCGACGAGGCAAACCATTCTTCTTGATTAACCATCAAGAAGAGAGACTGTCCTAGACCATTCCCCATGTTAACCACAATGGGAAATCCCTGTCTATGGTACATCATCAATCCATTGAACCATTTTCATTACAAGAATGATTGTTCGAAATGGATGATTTTTCGAACTGGAAAATACTTGTTCATCAGAAATCTCAAACCACTTTCCGAACTGAAAAGGAACTACTCATCCTGGACCATTTTTTGAACTGGAAAATGACTGTCCATAAATCAATAACACATCAATGCTCCCTCCCAACCTAGGATTCATCTCTTCCTTTTTCAATAGGGAAGTCGTCTCCATGAGCTCCAAATTGAGTACGCAAACTCTTTCATCTTGGACAGAGGCTTTACCAAAATGTCTTCTTATCTTGTCATCTATGGAGTTATATATATATTGGAGAACCACTTCTCTTTTCTGGACTTCATCATGGAGAATGTAATTCTTCATCTCAAAGTACTTTAGTCTTTATGGAACACTGGTTTTCTTTGAAGGCTTCATATAGCTCTGATCAATATAGTGTGCAACTATTGGATTCATATTTTGTTCCCCATTAGCTCATAAAATCGTGGCAAGGCTCAAATTGGAACATATCCATGTGGCGCTTCTTCTATCATCATGAGATATTTGTCATGGATTGAAAATCCATCATCCTGATCTTCTGAGTAATCATTCTGATACAATATCGTTCTTATAGAAATTCCTCACCACACTTCTTTTGTGCATTGGAGGTTCTCCACCAAGTTGTCTTCTTCCATCTGCATACAAGGGTCTCTTTATGGTATACCTCAAAGGTTTGAGGTTGCTCTTCATACGCTCTTTGTTCAATTCCTCTGGAGAACAATCTTTGCATTCATTTGATGTAAAACTCCAACCCATGGATATTGCGGATGATATAATGACTCATATAGAGGTATGTCTAGTTTACAGGAACAAGTAATCATCATAGTCTTCTCCCTCCATCTAGGAGAACCTCTAGTTCTAGATCTTGCAATGCTTACATTCATAAGTATTTCATACATTTTTCTTCATCACAACTTTCAGTTCCTCTGATTGATTTATTTTAGTGAATTCATATCAGGATGGTAATATTGTGATTCTCGATATAAGGACTGGTTGTTCTGGATTCTCTTTCTTTCTTGGAATTTTCATGTTCTTCCTCATGTTTCTCTTTAGATATTGGGTCCATGGAGTTTTCTATATATTCTATGCTCTGAAGATTCCAACTTCTTCCTTTCATCGTAGGATCATGGATATGGATGGACAACTAGGGATACTTTAAGGCTTCTTTTTGAACAAGGATTCTTTTGAAGTCAAATTGAACACGTACTGCTTTTCATGGCTGCTACCATGGATATATACTTCATCATCTTCAATTTATCATAGGATTAGATCCCTCCTAAACCTTGCTTCATGCATGAGTGCATGTTTTTCTTTTGGAAGTATATAATTGGCTCCCTCCATCTAACATTATCCACGCTTCTGTCTGCATGCTTATTGCCTTCTGCAAGGTGTCATAAGTATTTCTCCAATTTCTTCTTGATTGTTGATTTCAGCTTATCTTGCAGTTGTTACTTATCTAATAACTTCCACATGACTTGTTTGATGTACTTCATCCTTTCATGTGTATTGTCTGACTTATCTAGTTGTTTTTTCATAGGTATAGTTCTTCTTGGAGCATATTATCTTCTAAGAGATAGATATGCAAGATATGTATAGAGACTATGCAAACAAGATATGTACAAGAACTATGAAAAATATTGTTACCTTGTCTTTAGAGGAAGAAATCTTCTTTATCCTGCTTGGTATTCCTTGAGGGTTTCCTTTCTTCAGAAAATGATGCTTTGTGTGTCTCCTTCCTTTTCTTTATCTCAGCATAATGATTATTATAGTGACCATATTTTCGACAGTTGAAGCATTGTATTTCTGACATATCCTTCTTTTGATTTGGATTCTTTTCAAACTTCCTTTTGTTCCCGGAGTTCTTGAATCTTGTTGTGAAGGATTGATCATCGTATTTCTTTTGAGGTTTTTTTTTTTCACTGATCCTTGATTTTTCTTGAGCACAACAATTCCAAAGTTCTTCAAATGTAGAATACTCCTTCCTTGTGTTCATGCTTGCGGAAAATGCATCCCATATCTTGGGAAGACCATTGAGTACTATGTCTACCAATTCTTTCTTTAAAATTATCTCTTCAATATATTGTAGTTGATCTCTTAACTGAGAGATTTTCAAAAAATATGATGTTATGTTGTCATCATCATTCATCTTCATGTCACAGAGTGCATTCTTCAGACTCATTGCTTGTCCAATGTTTCTGACAGAGAAGAGGTTTGTTAGGGCATCGTACATCATCTTTGATGAGTCAATATGGGAAATCAAGGGTATCAATTGGTCTTTTATAGAGTCCACTATGATACTCATGGCATTGATGTCATCGTATTTGAACTTCTCTATAACTGCAACATTCTGCGGTTCTTTATCTTTTCCTTCTTCAAACTCTCATTCCACGATCTTTCCTTTCATGATATTCAACACTTTATTCTTGGAAATGATGAAGTCAATCCTTGTCTTCCACGCTCTGAAGTTAGAAGCCGCATATAACCTATTTTCAGACTTCATAGAGTAATCCATGGCTTCTTTGACTTTGTCAACCCTATATTTGACCAAAAACTCAAACTTGATGTCTTAGCTTGCTGAGAGTACCAAGAGATGCACTCGGTTAGGGCACACTGGTCTATTCAGAAATTAGGTCAATCCCTTAACTTAAGGTGCCTCAATGAGAGGGTTAGGGTTTTTGCAACTGCACCTGCTAGTAACCCTAGTGACAGTGCTTTGGTGACTCCTCCTGCTAGAAATTCTAGCGGTAGTTCTTCAACAAGCTTAATATCCTTATGGCTATGCTCCCTTCTAGTGGTTAGACTGAATGAAGGAGGTGTGGGCCCATAACCTATTAGAATATGATGGATGTTATTGTTTTACCATAGACAATATCACTATTTTCACCCAACCATAGGCCGAAGCCACCCTCCAAGAACCTTAACCTTGACAGAGAATCACTCCGGAAGAAAACCCTAGGCTAGATAGCCAAACAAAGGGTAGCACACCTTTCTCCAAGGATAGCACACCAAACAAAATCTAATCAGATAGTCCAAACCATAACAAAGAGATAGCCGAAGCCAAAACGTAATCTTCTAGTTGCAACAACTGCAACGATAGCTTCCCCTTCACACTTGCGTACAAAATTTCTAACTACAGTGCGCACAAGTGAGCTCTGCAGTTCTGAGAATGCCTTCCAGAATGAAGAATGGCCTCCTGTATTTATACTAATTCTAGCTAACTGTCTGGGTCGACTTCTCATTTTGGGTGCCTATTTACTTAGCATATAATATTTCTTCTGGACGACTTCTTCTCTTGGAGGCTAATAACCTAATACAAATTATCCTCTTGAGCCGACTTGTCTTCTAGGGTTATTATCCAACTCATTAGGGTTTCTTCTTGCTTCCCGAAATATTCTATTCTCATTAGGTTTACACATGGGGGTAAATTACACAGGGTACACATTTTGTATATGGTTGGAAATAATTGTTTTCTCGTATACTTGTCTAGGGGATAAAGAAGTTTGTATGGTGGTTATTAGATGTATGATAGTTTGAAATGTGTCCCCCCATTTTTCTTAACCTACATTTAGAGGTATATTTGTATTAATCAAAGGTTTTGTAGGTGATTAAATAGATAATATTTTTTGTGGTTAACCATTGTGGATGGTCATTTACCATATACTACAACATATGTGTGCATTCTTTCTATCTATCCAAGGTCTACCTAATACAAGTGGATACTCATTAGTTTTTTCTTTACTTTTTGGGACTATCAAGTCTATTACTCCCTTGAGTCAACTGCTATCATAACATCATGTAAAAATCCATTCAGGTTAATAGTTGATCCATCTCCAAGATGGAGGACATTAAGTGTGTGTCATAACAAGTTCTTTAAATTCAACTTGGGCGTTGTGTCCTTGGTCATGGAATTAATTTTTTTCTCCAAATCTATTAAGATAATCTTGATCAAAAGTATCATAGGTGTATGACAGTCGGTGACCGAGTGTGTTGTTAATGAACATCGTGATGTTAAAGTCACCGATTCAAAACCTGCAGTGACAAAGAATCCATCATGTTAAGGTTTGGTGTGTCTCAAGACGGGTGTGATCCCCAGGTGATTTTGATGGCTTAGATGCCCCTGAGTCATGGTTTCTAAAGACATAGGCTAGTCCCGTAGTTCACGGACCAGCTAGCAAACAAGAAAAAATATAATCTCTATCAAGATCTTATTAATGTACACATGTACTATATTACTTCTTATCTCATAGTGTTAGGGTATGGAAACCTTGCATAACATGAAATTAGTTATTTCCCTTGTAACATTTACCATAGGGATCTCTTTCTTCTTTTCCTTATTTCTCATAGGGTAGAATTCTTTGATGAACTAATTGTATATGAGTACATCCTTAATAGATTGAAGGACATATAGTTTTACAAACATATTCTTGAGTTCTCCCAAAAGTTGATTTTTTAATTAGTGTAGGTTTTATTTTACGATAGCCTCTCAAGATAACATGGGGTCATTTTTTTGAGAGGGTCAATAATTTTTTTCTTCATCTACTCCCAAAATATGATAGTATTTCTCTCCAAGCTCATGAACCATCTCAAGGTTGATTCCTTCAATGTAGAGAGAGGAAATGACTTTGTGAATATTAGATGCATAATCATAGGTTATCTAGACAACCTCAAACTAAGAAATTCATGTATTAGGGTCTTGAATAGTGAGAACATGGAAATTAGGAAATGAAAAATTGTTGTTGTTCCTCATCCATGTGGCTTCATTAGTTTCCAAAACTGGAAATTCAAAATTTTTAGGTTTTTCATCTTCCTCTTCTACCATAAAGTTATAAGATGTAGATCCCTCTCTATCGTAAAAGGATTCACAAAGTCAAAGAAATGATATATGAAAATCTATGATTTTTATTTAGGATTCTCAATGAATTTCTCAATTATTTGTTGAATATCTTCTCGAAAAAAGGTTCTGACAATCTTGTTGTTGTTGTTCTTGTTCACTAGTACCTTCTTTAACTATACTAACAAGATGGTTTTTTGGTAAAAACATGTCATACCTATCTATAGATCGATGCATGGAAACTAACTATGTATTTTATCTAGATTATGTTGAGGAAAAAATGGGATATTCAAAGGAATATAGCAGAGAGCTCAGAAATACAGTGAAACCCAACTTTTATTATTGAATAAAATAGAAAAACATTGTGAAACACAAATTGGATAAAATGGTCGTACCTTATCTATGAAGAGAAAGAGATGTCGGCTACGCTAATTTTCAATAACCATTACAACACACTCCATTACATTCTCAAAGGACCTCCATCACCTCGATTATATATCAAAGAGTGAGAGGAGAATAATTCCCATGATGCATGTAGGATAAATTGGTCTAAGTTAACAAAATTCAATAGGCATACTTCTCGGGGGGTCACCCATCCCACTACTACTCTAGCCAAAGTGTGTTTCACTGTGGAGTTCTTGTTGTATCATGTGCATTAACATTGTAGGAATCATTACATGATGGCTGTAATTAAGAAATGGAGATGGAATTACATAAGATTCCTCATCAAAATGGTGAATATCATGGTTTATCAAAACCACAGGCTTGAAAACATTGATTTAGTGGATAAGGTGGATGGCCATTGAGATGTACCTGTATCAATCCTCCTGCATTAGGAGGTAAAAGTCCCCATTACATCATGTTCCCTTGGGATATGGGAAAAATTTTGTGCAATTTGAACCTTGGTGATTCACTTTCTTTGTTGAAGTAGTTGTGCATCTTGTAGTTGGAATTATCCTATTGAGATATGTCATGAACTTGTTGTTGGAGGTTCTATATCTGTTCAACAGATCTAAGTGCATGATATGTCTTGGTATGAGTATCATAGTACTTTGTTAGTGAAGATTCAACAATAAGATCTATATCAAGGGGGATAATGGATGGAACCCCAAGCACACCTGAAAAAGGCCATCGCTAATGAAGCTATGAAGGGTTCTATTATATATATGTTGAACATATGGAATAATATCATTCTTTGGGAAAAGAGCATCATTGGAAGGGAGAACCAGGCACCAAGTCAATGGAATGCTTGAATTGGTAGTGTAAAGGCACCATTGAAGGTGAAAAACTATCTTTCATCTCCTCTAGAATATTTTCAACCTTCTTCTGCTATATAGAGAGGTCTTGGGATGTGGTGGTGACAATGACCTTCTGTTTACTTTCTAACTGGATCACAAAGAGGGAAAAAATTGTGGTCTGAGAGACTACTTTTCAAAACTCTTTTTTCCTACATCACTGAAATGGTAGTAGTAATAACTACCTCTAGAATCCTATAGAGTTTTCCCTCTAGAGTAAAAATTTCGTTACATGGTCGAGAATCCTAAATAATGTGATGTTTCAACATATATGGTTTTCCTAAAAGAACATCAAATACTTCAAGTGGGGTAAAATAAAAACGTACCTCATGTTTGAAGGGCTTGATATTGTAGGATAGGAGACATCATTAGATGACGCGAAAGTATCATCCCTAGATAAGCCAACCAATGGTGTATGGTTGGGGGTGTGGCATCATCGACATATTCAATATCTTGATGAATTTGTTCGATATTAGAGTCTTTTTCCTGCCACTATCAACAATGAAATGTAGTGGGGTTCCCTTCAACCATGTATGTGAATGGAAGAGTCACTCCCCCTCCTCAAGCTCCTCAAACTCATATGGTTGGATATTTATGGATTTGTGATGGTAGCACTAGGTTCTAATTCGATGATTTTCTCTCCCTATTCTAAATTAGTGTCTAAGTCAGGGTTCGACTCATTTTCTTTAAGATCATCCAACAATGATTTTTTTGAGTGGCATTCATCAGTGTTATGCCAAGGTATTTTTTGGAACTCACACCACATTCCAGTATCCTTGTTCACCTTACCATTATTTTTCTTTTATTGTAGCTTGGATTGGTTATCATAAGGTTCAATTTCCTTTCTATGTCCCTTGTTTTGTGAGTTATGACCAACTTTTCCATGCTTCTGTTGTTGTTGATCTTTGGACCCAAACTTTCACTTATTTCTCTATTGAATTTATTTTCAATTTTGAGAGAATATCAATAAGAAAGTCCTACTAAGGCGATTTATAGGAAATCCATTTGTAATTAGATGTACCTATGTAGGTCACTACGATACTTCAAAAACAATTGTCTCTAAGAGTATTGAACACTTAAATTTGAGGACGGTTTATGGAAGATGTTGGTATACTCTGACATTGTCTAGCCTATCTCCTAATGTAGAGTCATCCCTCTCATATATTGGTCATCATAGCTTCCAACAAGGTATAACTCTTCATCAAGGGAATCTAGAAAGGATTCCTAGGTGGGTTCTCTCTTGAAGGACATAGATTCATCCACAATGTGCCTCTCCTGGTAACTTTCCCACCAATCTTTGACATGTTTTCAATGGGTGAGAGACATGTTTTGTTAATTCTCACATGACAAATAAAAATATTGAAAATTATATAGAAAATAGATATGGAAGTATAATGGTCATAAATTATTAAATGATTTCCTATCAATGTCCATAGAAAAACTATAAATAAAGTAAATTTACTATCAATTTATTTAGAACAAGAATAATTCATTATCTATAAAGTTCTAGATGATTTTCTATTAATGTTTTTAGAACAAGTAAAAATAATCAGCTCTAAAGTTGAAGATGATTTTCTATTAATGTCATTAGAAATCCTATTATGCTAATTTTCTTTTATGTAATACATTGCGCTAGTTTAAATTTCCTATCTTTTTGACATAGGAAACACTTTGTTAATTTATTTTTTTTAACTTGGAAAAAAATTTCTTTTCATAATCTGTTGAACACAAACCAACCTTTTCATCTAAACTCGATCTTGCAATATGATGAAGAAAACCAGAGGTTTAAATGTGACGAACATAGTAATGTTGCAATGTGTCAAACATAGTAACGTCGCAAGGCATGGAACATTGCAGTATGACAATATGATGGACATAGGTTCTCATCACAATGTTATGAACATATCCTAGTATTGAAATGTGAAGACATGTTTCGACATTACAATTTGACAAAAAAAATTAAATGTCACAATGTAACACACATAACCCATTATCGTAATGTGATGTATGCAACCCAATGTCACAATGTGAAAATCATAGCTTGACATTGGAGTGAGACGAACATTTCCCGACATCATAATGGTATGAACATAGCCTAGTATTGGAATGTGACAAACCTATTCCAACACCATAATGTGACAAAAAAAAACACTACATTGCAATGTGATGACCATAACCTCAAGATATCATGTGATGAACAAAATCTGATTAACATTGCAATGCGAAAGTGACATAATAAACCATGGTTAAACAAAATATGCATGGCCTACCGTAATTAGGTCTACATGGTCTAGGAAGGTCATCCATGGGCATGGTCAACCATAGACAACCCCGATCGACCATAGTCAACCATGTTTATGGTCAACCATAGTCAACCATGGTGAAGTTCATCCATGATCAATCATACTCAACATTGGTCCAGGTCATGCTCATCCATGTTTAACCACAGTCAACCATGGGAAATCATAATGAAACATGGTCAAGGTCAACTATAATAAACTGTACTCTTGGTCGTGGTCAACATTAGTCAATAGAGTAAACACTTTGTTAGAAATTATTTTGAAGAACTTGACCAAAACATCATTTTCATAATGTCTGAAACATAAACCAACCTTGTCATGTGACAAACATGATGCAACATTGAAATATGATGATTATAAATAGACATTGCAACATGAAGAACATAGTAACGTCGCAATGTGACAAACATAGTAGCATCGCAATGTTATGAATATAGACATGTCACTGCAATTTGACAGACATATCCTAAAATTATAATGTGTCTCACATATTGTGACATCACAATGCAACAAACATTTCCAAACATCATAATGTGATGAACATAACTCATTATCGCAATGTGATGTACACAACTCAGTGTCGCAATGTGACAAACATAACCCAAAGTTGCAATGAGACAAACATTTCACAACAATAGAATGTCATGAACATAACCCATTTTTGAAAAGTGATAAATTTATTCCAACACTATAATGTGACAAAAAAACCCTATGTCGCAATGTAATGACAATAACTTGACGATATCATGGAACAAACAAAACCTAATGTTGCAATGTGATTAACAAAACCTCATCAACATAGTGATGCAATAGTACCATAGTTAACCATGGAAAAATATAATCAAAATGTCTCACCATAATCAGGTGCACATGGTCAAGAGAGGACAACCATGAACATGGTCAACCATAGTAAACCTCGGCCAACCATTGTCAACCATGATTAAGGTCAACCATGATCAACTCTAATGATCTATTAATTAATGCATTAATGCCTAAATACGTTAATGTCTTAAAATATTACTCTATTAATTAAGAATTACATTAATTTAACATATAAATTAAAGTATTAACACATTAATAAGAATAAAGTATCATTATTAATTTTATACATTATTATTAATAATAAATTTAATAATGTATAAACTTCATATACTAATATTTTTTTCTTATTGTATTAATATTTTAATGTAATACTTTGATATTTTGTATTTATATAATAAGCTAATATTGTTGTATTTATATTTTATTAATGTATATTAATACTTTATTAATTTAATTTAACATTAACATATTATTACATCAATATATTAACACAATATTAATGTAATATTACTTTATTAATGTAGTAATATATTAATATTAATATATTATTACTTTCTTAGTATAGTAATATATTCATAATATATTATTATATTAATAATTTATTATTTATAAATAATGTATTGATACTTTAATGTATTTATGTAAACAAATATTTTTTATTTTTTATTAAATTAATATATTACATTAATTTATTAATACATTCATTATGTTTTAATTATGTTTTAATGCATTATTGGTCTATTAATCTTTTATTTGTTGATCATTAAGTAGAAAAAATAACATTTAAGTAAAAGTGGTTTTTATAAGTTCATCCATTAACATGTATCAACCACTTTTACTTAAATATAATTATTTTTAATAATAATAATGTTTGAAAAATATCACTTTTTATTATTCTTTACAAATAATATTATTTTATTTTAAATATTATTTTTCAAAACTCTATTAATTCTTAATAATGTTTTGAATAATGAAGATAAAAGTGAGAAATAAATTCTTAAAATTCTTTGATGTTGTATCTTCCAACAATTTGGATGACATCATTAATGTATTAAATATAATCTCTACAATTCTCTATACTATGAAACCATACGCACTAATTAAATTGTTTTGATAATATTCAATTGATATCAAGTTTTGTAAGTATTATTTGTATATAAATTGAACTCGATTTGGATGCCTCTCTGAAAAAGTAAGCCTAATCGCGATATTCTAAGAACACACTACACATAGAAGACTACCAATGCACTTAGCATTATGATAACTATTCAAAACTTTATCTTCTTTCAAACCATTAAGAATTTTTTATCTCTCCATACTAATTCTACATATAAATGCACCTCCTTCTTTAAGAAATGAAATAGCCTTCTTTAGATGGTACCAAATGCATTAACATTCCCTTAGTTGTATTTAATAGATACATTTCAATGTTAACAAAACTAAGTAAATGACTTGGTTAGGTGACGTAACCAACTCCCTTGCTCAACAACATTACTTTTAAATCGATTAAATAGATCGATTCAAATACTAAAAATTGCATGCAATATGACATACATGATCACACTATTATCATTAATTTTTAAAAATATGAATATACAGATTTAAAAATACACAACAAAAATTAAACACATGCAACAACATTCATTTATACAATATACAAATTCAATGCAGCATTCGATCGAGTATTAAAACTCCAAATGACACAGTGAGAAAAACACTTGTCTTTTAAAATGTTTTACACAACCAGTGGCATATGTTGAATACTCCACCAAACCATAGACTTTGTTTTTCCAATTATCTTAGCACCAAATCACCCCCTATCTGGGGCTATGAGTCCACAAGGACGAACAAGCTTCTATGGGCATCCACAGTCCACTGTAACAACTCAAATACTCAATAAAACATAGTGATGTGACTCCTACAACAATTCCAACCACACAACTCTTTTCCCCATCATTCTACACAACCCATGGGATGATATCTCCTTTTATGAACCGTACTCCCTCAAACAATATCCATCCCATCCAGGGATCCAACACAAATCATCCATGAATCTCTCTACTGGGGGCTCCAGGAAATCTAGCTACAATAGGAGTGCTCATAAAGAATTTACATATGATATTTGAGTGATTTATCACCAAAAATCACTCAGACATGAAAAAATCATTTTCAACATAATTACCATATTCATCAAGCTACCTTAAATACACAGTATTACTGGCAACTTATTTTTCATCACCCAACCCTATTTTTTCTCCCTTCCTGCTAACTGTAATTTTTTTTTTTCTTCCCACTTAAATTTTCCTCTTATATAATGATTGATTGACTCTTACTCTTCCCCTAAGGACGATTGCACTCAAACTATGCTATCATATTTGAGTGGGATAAATTCCTCACCCAACTTCTTATGTGAATTGAATGATTATGCCATTAACATGTCAAGCGGATAAATAACTAAATGACAAACAAAATTATGAATGTGGCTTCAGAATCAAAGGCATGTGTAAACCCCTCAAAACCCCCCATTAATCCTCCTACCTTGTGGAATCATACCCCCCCATTACTCAGGTCCTTACCAATCTATAGTTGCCACTGTATTTCATTTGATTATTTTCAATGTATAATTTTTACATATTACATCACATGGCCTATGGGAATTCATGCTTCTTAAAAATATACAATTCTACATCAGTGGTTAGAACTAGGGTGTTATAATCCCCCCCCCCCCTACAATTTCTAGTCCTCAATGCATATCCCCATATCAATGTATATGTATACATATACATAATTTTACATCACAATACTCGATAATTTCACATTTTAGTGACTCTCGTGGAAATTCTAACAAATATCTATCCTTCCTCTTAATATACAACACCCAACGAAGTGTACTTCTTCTCTGAAATGTATCTCCTTAGGATATCCCACTTCTCTTATAGGGATCCAATACATATATAACATGAATTATCAGAGTTTTGGTTCCAAGAACTCTAGTTGCACCAAAATTGATTATTTGTACATGTTATCGCACGATTTGTACTTGTGTCAAAGCCCACACGCAAGTCACCAAATCTTGTGCAATGAAAGGATAGCCTAACATTGTCACCTTAGTAATAAATACCCATGTTTTATTGGTGGAAGAGGTCCACCATAGGGGAGGCCTCCCTGGTGACCTTAAGTGATAAAAGTATCAAGTTTTTTACCTAAGCCTACCACTCCCTCTCTTGATCACCTAAGTCAAGGTCTGGGTCAAAGGAAAAGATAGGTATGAATTTGTTTGAGTACCTACCCCAAACGAGAACACTTATAGCATATATATGATGAGTTCCATGTGAAATAGTGAAAATAATACCTTCTTAAGACACTATACAATGAAATTTTTTATGGTTGTTATAAAATTGCAGCAGTTAACATTAGTACAACAAATATAGATAAATTATTTAACAACAACAAAATTTACACTTTAGATTTGCAAAAGTTGAGCATGAAAATCTAGCATCTACTCAAGAAAACATTATCCAATTTATATATTTGATTTGTGAGTATGTTAGGTAACTATTAGAGTAATGTATAAAAGCCATCTCTAGAATTTTTTTGCAACAACAACAAGTTTACTATCCAATTAGCTCAAGTTAGTGTTAGTAAACCTAGTAGGATGCTTGAGAGAATTGAAATAAAGAGTTCGTTGATCCCTTTTACCATAAGAGAGAATAGAGATCAATTCCATTGGATTTGGAGTCTTTATAATAAAAAATACATCTAACTTGGAACTTCATCTAGATTCAACCTAGAGATAGGACTTAATATTTAAGGTGCTAGCACATTAGGGAATTAGATATTAATTCTTTAGGAGGATAATTTCTAGGGTGCAAGAACTTTTAGACCCTAGAAACCTTTTCCCCCTTCTCGTAGCTTCACCTAGATAAAAAATCAAGAGTCTAGGGATAAAATCCTAAAGTTCTATCACTTTAGGGATTTAGGAGTATAACCCTAGATAGGATTTCATTTCAAATTTTTTTGGATAAGATTAACCTAGTGAGAGGAGGAAGAACTTATACTCCTCTCTTAGGGTTTTACTAAGAAACATTCAATCATGAACAAGTAAAATTCACTATCAAACAATAATAGCATGAAACAAGATTGCAGAAATTTACACACTTCACCAAGATATCACAAAAATAAACCCTTATTATAGAAATACCATCCAAAAATCAGCATGAGTGAAAAGAGCTAGTAACACCAAAACAACGAAAATTTCAGATGTGTTCTCTCACAAATCGCAAGAATTTGTGATGATCCAAAACAAAATTTGGCTAGCCATATTTATATGGAAAAGCTATACATCCAAGAGCCTCAAGTGAAAATTCATGTCTCTACAAGTGGGGTTGACCCCTAACTTATCTTTTCATA
The DNA here is from genome assembly GCA_000966675.3 of Picea glauca. Classification (NCBI taxonomy): domain Eukaryota; kingdom Viridiplantae; phylum Streptophyta; class Pinopsida; order Pinales; family Pinaceae; genus Picea; species Picea glauca. Next base: position 499,606 of record JZKD02S1173527.1, on the reverse strand, counting down.
AACTCAAAAAATAAAATTACATAAAAATAAATACTAATAAGGTGACACCATTCCCTAAAAGGGTGATATAATACCTCATAATGAAACATCAAGCATGAAGGAGGAAGACATTGGGCCTTCGAAGGACATGTGTCATGCTCTCATGTGCCAAAATGTCTTGCCATGGGTCTCCTATCAAGATACCTCCAGAAACATCTCATCCATAAAACCATAACCTTTCAAGGTGATGCCACGGGATAAGAAATGACATCCTAGACCTCTGAAGGAAAAATTCTAGGTGGGCGACGGTGCAACATCATCCTATGGATATGTTACGGATCCTCCAAAGAAAATGTCTTGTATCCTCTAGGTGCACCACTCGTCATTCATGGTATTTCACATGTGGGGTTCAACATCCATCTTGTGGGAAAGGTCATGCACAAACAAACAAGCACGCCCTCCAAGGGTCCATAAGTGACAAGTATCATGCCGACTATGTAATAACCCAATTCAATCCACAACTATAAATGTAAATATGTTTTATAGGCTATTGAGCCAGGTTAATATAAGTTACAAGGATTATGTGATTATTAGGCTAGAGAGCCTAGATGCTAAAGGCCACTGAGCCTATTATTGTAATATGTAAACACTCATATCATTAATAAAGTACATAATTGTTGTGGACCATCCCACAAATGAGTATGGGGGGATAAAATCCACTAGAAATGGAAAGGTGGCTAAGAGTCTAGGAAAGGTGATAAGCTAAGGGGTCTTAATCCCAATGGAACATTATATCAATATTATTTAAATATAAAGTTATGGATATGAATATATCCTATTTTTGAAAATCAGGGACAAGGGAGGTCCTTGAGTAACATGTGTAATAAAGGGAACATGCATATATATATTTGGAAATATAGTGTAATTCCCCATATTTTTATATCATCCATTCATCACTCTTACCATTCACTCATCCATCCTACGATCGATACTGGTACCTGGTATTCATACAATTTGAAGAGGTGGGTTGTTAGGCCCGTACGCTGAAGAGTTGGTGGTTTTTCCAGTATGTTGAAGAGGTTGATTATCGGTTCCATATGTTGAATAAGTGGATTATTAGGCTTGTCAGTAGTTTTGTCTAGTGAGAAACTACTCAGAATTGTTTCATGGTGCGTTGGACAATAGCTATAGGGATCTTATAATTCATATTCGTCTTGTTGCTAAAGCCATGAAAGGGAAGTGGGGTAGCCGATGGAATGTTTAGTAGAGAAGGGGAACACTTCTTGGGGTGGGACAGGCATGGGGAGAATGAGAGATTGTAGGATAATTGTAGCAGTTGGGCACCTTGTATTAAGAGATTCTACAAATTAACATACCTTAGACTAGCTTAAGACTCCCTTTGCCTTGGTAGAGTTTAACCCCAACTCAGGGGTGACCCGCTGCTGAGATTATGAGTAGTGTGGACTATGGATGGGAGGAATGTGGAAAATCAATAGACAATTGATATTTATTTCATGAGATAAGTGTCTTTCATGTGATGATTTTATTTACTATGTGTATAATTATGGTTCTTCTGTTATGGAATATCTATGATAATTGTGTTTATAAATTATTATTGTTATTCCTCTTAACAATGTTCATATGAAGAACATATAAGTAAATTTAATGGTATCATAATTCAGTATTTGGATGTGGAATTACCCTTAAGAGAGATGTGAATGTTACAAAGTAAGTTGCATTTAATACAAAAATCACACAAACATGTGAATCAAACCTACCTTTTCAAATGAAATAAATGCTCAAAGATATTATATGTTTTTCCTAATTTAGGCATGGGACGAGTGTCATGGTGCCCTATTTAGTAATCCAATACCCAAGTCAAGGGATGTTTCCCAATAATACCCTATCTATATCATGTGATGAGTATGAGGTGGATTGGGGTAATAATTTTTGGTGTGGGGTTCTTGACATATCAAGGGATCATATTATCTAATTTATGGGTGCCTTTGTGGAGGGTGTGTTGCATCATTTATTTCCAATCCAACATTTTTCAAAGCCATTTTCATTTAATTCATTATTGTAAAAACATTAAGTACTTTGTGTAATAGAAAGTAAATATCACCGAAATTCCTCTTTAAGTTAGTAACACATTGATTGTCATATTCAATGGGAATTAAAGGACCCAACAAATGCATTCCCCCATCAAGAAAGACATGTATTAATTATGATTTTTAAAATTTTGTTCATTATTTTGGAGGAGTGTTTCATTTCTCTTAGGAACTCAGGTAGATCATCTAGAAGGATAATCTATGGAATTTAACTTTTTCAACTTACAGTTCACCTTTGGGACTTTAGCCCCTTCTTCCCATGAAATGAGGTGCAAGCCCTTCTTCGGGTCAATGCACGTGAAAACCCAAAAGATGAGGAAATAGAGGGGAAGAAGTGTGGAAAGTGGTAAGTATGAGTAAGGAGTGATAAGATGATACTTCAAGGAACCCTCCCAGTAGAAACCCTTTTTTTGAGGGTGACTTACTTACTAGGAAGCCATGTGAACCACCAAAGTGAAATAAGGAAAAGTATAATTTCCAAGGAAGAATTTTATAATCAAGAAAGGGATATTTGAAACATGCTCAAATGCTTCATATATTAATGTGACAATTAACACAAGACCAGAGTTCTTACCTCTTGAAGCAATACCTATTGTCTTCTGGGAGCCAAGATGGTGTAGTGGACAATGCTCTCCTGTCGATGATGATGGAAAACTATCGTCAAATGGAGGGACTCTGCAGGATATGATATGCATCATTCTCTTTTGCCTCTGTGTTTTCTACCTGTGCACCTCAATACATCATATCCTTAGTTACCCCTAGCCCAGGGGGTAACAATACATGTATGTAGAAATTTGCATTCAAATTTCCTAAAAAATATACAAAATGTTGAAGTTGATCTTCCCTCATGGCCTCCTCATGATCCCATGTGGAGTCTTCATGAATGTACCAATTTCAATGGACCTTTACCATGCCTATGGATTGCTTCTTGACTACTTTAACTTTTCAGTCTAGGGTGCACACCAACTCCACCTGAAACTCCCCTTCATGCTCCACATATATAACAATATAATAAATCATTTTATTAGGATCATGCACATACTTATTGAATAAAGACACATCAAATTTGGTGTGGTCTCTCATATATTTGGGAAATTCAAAAATGTTTTCAACAAGACCTATCCTCTATATAAATTCAAATGTACCACAATATCTCACTAGCAACTTTGGGAAATTTCTCAATTTCAACGACGTCCTTTTACCCTTTAATTCCAAAAATACATGATTTCCTTAGGAATACCATGTAGCCTACCAATTTATTTCAGATAAATTTATAAAACATTGGCTTCCTTATGTGTCACCTTGAATCGAATAAAATGTTCAATCTTTGTAATTTTTTCCACCACTTCCATGATTGAATCATGTTGCCTTGATATTATGGGAAACTTAGTAATGAAATATATGGTAGAAACATCTCATTTCCACTCCAGGATGGGAAATCATTGTAGAAATATTACTATATGTTTGTGATTATCCTTTACCTTTTGGCATTACATGCATCTAGCAATAAAATCATCTACATCTTTCTTCATTCCAAGACAATAATGTTGGCCTCTTACAACTACATTTTTTTTCGGATAGCTTGGATGTCCAACATATGGAATATTGTAGAAATATTACTATATGTTTGTGATTATCCTTTACCTTTTGGAATTACATGCATCTAGCAATAAAATCATCTACATCTTTCTTCATTCCAAGACAATAATGTTGGCCTCTTACAACTACATTTTTTTTTTGGATAGCTTGGATGTCCAACATATGGAA
>JZKD02S1173527.1:440332-450515 GCA_000966675.3 Picea glauca | reverse complement strand
CAAATATCATACTTAAAAATTTGATAAAATATCATGCTTAAAAATTAATTAATTAATTGATATAACTGATATTTGACAAAATAGAGAGAATTGTTTTTTCAACAATGCAATAATATCGTCTGCCCTTTCTTTTGTATATCGAGATTACTAATCTTTTGACACACCTGAAATGAATAAAACTGACTTTATCAACGTCCTGCATAGACCATATAATATCTATACAGTTTGACCAAACAACTATATATTGTCATCAAACTCTTTAATCTTTTGGTTAAAATAACTTTCATACATCTTAACTTCAACATTCCTGTATCATTTTTCTTCACTGTGCTTCTCCATTGCAACATTCCTGTATCTTTTTTCTTCACTGTGCTTCTCCATTGCTAAAATATCAAGGAAAATTAAATTTATATTTTGTACAAAGAATATCGTTTTTTCAGAAATTAGAATAGTGTTGCATATGTGATCATATTGGATGCAATGAGATGTTGCCGGAATATTATTGAGGCCAGAATATCATTACGATAACTATCATTATACAGAATTAACACAACAACCTCCTAGATTATACATCAGGCAGTCGACCCTATATTGATTCAACAGGTAAATATAATGCTCTCAAATATGCCCCTGACATCGAAATCAAATTAGCATAAATCAAATGGAACGATCTATTACATTATAAAATTTTCCATAGTGCGTTGAGATTCCATCTAAAGAAACCAAACACACATGTACTCAATAATGAAAGTTGGCAAAGTATTAATTGGATAGTTGCAAGCTCGAAATCGTATGGAATCATCTTTTACCAACCCTGGTGGAGATCTGGTCTCAACTTTTGATTGGAAGAAAATAATGCTTATTGGAAGAAAAAAAACCCTGAAAAAAAAAACACTGGAAGAAAATAATGCTTATTTGAACAGTTAACCCTGGAAAAAAAAACATTGTGCATTGACTGTAATACGGTACGACTGGAAGAAAATAATGCTTATTTGAACAGCTAACCCTGAAAAAAAAACACTGTGCATTGACTGTAATACGGTACGACTGTATCTCATAGGAATCGCCATAGGTGTTCGAAATTCAAAAATCTTTCGTTCTTGCATACAGATGACCAATCCAGTACTGTTATCAACCCTCAGAGAACTATAGCTCTTGTTGGTAAGAGCTCATATCAACAATACATTACTGTATTTAATAAATACATTACTGTATCAGACTTGCTCGATTAAAAGAGATTGAGAATGACAAAGGCGGATACAGTAAATGTTTCGGCACATGGCGGTAAACAATAGAGCGGATAATCCAGTCCTCTTCGAGGCTCTAGTGGCACAGTGAAAGGGAAGATACAATAAATGTTTCTTAAACATGGCCTATGAAACTGTCGATTGCTAAGAAAAAATTTAAAATATTAGGTTAATCCGCACTCCGCGACTCTCCGCCCGCCGCAACTGAAACCTATCCAAATATGTTCTAGGCATGGGCTGGAGCCACACTGTTGAGAGTTAGGTTTTTAAAGTTCATACCGCAATATTGTTCCAGTGCCAAATAGCAAAACACCAAAAGCCAACCAAGCATGGAGCTTTGAAATGTCGACTGTTGAGTTAGGTTTTTATAATTCATACCGCAATATTGTGCCAGATAGCAAAATGCCAAAAGCCAGCCAAGCATGGAGCTTTGAAACGTCGACTGTCAACGCAGCTTTAAAAGGCCGAATTTTAATCCCTTCACCTTCATAAAAACGTGGCCATTACAATACAATGATTAAAATTAATCCCTGCTAAATACATGAAACGTGTCAACTTTTAAGTAAAAGGAATTACGGCTAGTTGTTTTATGCATTTAGACCTCGACACATAGCAGAATTTGAAAGGGCGTGTGTTTTATGCGTTAATAGAAACGCAACCATCATGACCAGACACACGCTTCACATCCATCCTGTGTAAGATGAAACCCGTAGAATTAATCCGAGGGAACATGGTAATGAAGCGTTTTATACATATTAATCCTCGCTAATGAGTAATGTGGCATTCAATAGTGAGGAAAGTAATTTTTTAATCATATTAAGTAAATGTAAAAAAGTAAAGAAGGCAAACGTACACATTTATAAATGCAAGGAAGTTATGAAATTAAATCTCATTCATTGATTTGGGACGACGACGAAGAATATGCTAGCATCTTTGATTCTTAACCCTAATATTAGAATTTGTAATTAAAAGGTTGATTAATTCATCAATTCCAATAGGGGGGATGCCTATCGGCGTAATAATAATAAATTAAGTAAATAAAGATTTTATATGTAAGCTTTAACCTTTTGCTAAATGAAAAACACACATACATATATACATTTTAAAATTAAATTAAACTAACTTAATTAAACTAAGATAAAATAAGATTAAAGAGACTAATTAGCAAGGAATAAAACTAAACAATTAAGAAGGGTGGGTTTGCACCTTGAGAGATTTGATCAGTCTAGTCTCTTTTTAAAACTTGAGCTAAGAGGTGTCTATAGTAGTCTATTTGCACAAAGATTTGTATTTTGCAATTGGCCTAAGAATTGGACATGCTTCCATCCCTTGTCTTTTAAACAAACTTTAATTAAACCAAGATTAAAGAAGATTAAAAAGACTAATTATCAATGAATAGAATTGAACAACTTAGTGCATCCCAATATAAAATGGGTTAAGGAGGAAGGGTATTCACCTAGAGAGATTTGATCCATCTCGACTCTTAGTAAAACCAGAGTTAAGATGTGTCTATAATGATCTTCTTGCACAAAAAAGATCTGTATTTTGCAATCTGCCTAAGAATTGGACATGCTTCCATTGCTTGTCTTTTCAACTGATTTTAAATAAACCAAGATAAAACAAGATTAAAAAGATTAATTAGCAAGGAATAAAACTGAACAATCTATTACACCCCATTATAAAATCGATTATTAAGAAAAGACTTGCGCTTGTAAAGATTTGATCACTCTCAACTCTCGTAAAACCAATGGTAAGATGTATCTATACTGATCTACTTGCACAAAGGAGATCTATATTTTAAAAGACTTTTACGTGATTTATCCTTCCACGGACGAAAAAGCTAATGCTCAATATATTATAGTCCGATCATAATTCAATTATTCCTATGCCTTTTTCTTTAAGAAAACCATCTTAAAATAAAATAAAATTTTATCTGTATTTATTTAATGAAATAGAATATTTAGAAAATATTCTATTGAATAAGAACAATTGCAGTATAAATGTTGAAGGCTAATTAATTTAAATCTCATACGAACAATTTCTGACCAAATTTCGAATAAAATTAAAAAAAAAAAATCCCCAAAAATAAAACAGTAAAACTACAACATAATGTACTAAACAAACGGTTTGTTTATTTAGTATTAATTAGTAAATTATACAAAAGCTTTCATTAACAACATAATTCCATTTGTTCCATTTTTCCTACTTTCAAAATTTATATTCTTAAATTTTTTAGTTTTAATTATATATAATAACGATTAATTTAATTTTTTTGTTTACTAAAAAAACAATCTTTTAACACACAGATTTGATTTTTTAGTGTAAAAGCTCAACGATATCCAGAGATAGGGGAGGTAGATTAAATATGTTCGGAAGGTTGTGCATTTTTAATAGCAAAATATTACGTTTAATAATATGAAGTATGAACGAAGGAATTCAAGGACGGACATGGAAAGGAAGTATTTTAAAGTATGAAAATTATACACGTTGATGCAATCTTCAAGTAAACAATTTGTAATTTTCACAGGCAGTCCTATCTCTCAACTAGAGATCTTTGCGATAGCACCATTTCCCATACATTTTACCTAATTGACAATGATTCTACATTATAAACTACGTGGAGTCACGCCATAATACCTGATCCCACAAAATCAGGTTTAGCATTGCAGATCAGTGGAATTTTGTGGGAAAAAAACAACTGGATTCATAGAGAGTGTAAGAGTGGAATTTTTGGGGAAGAAAACAATTGGATTCAAAGAGAGTGTAAGAGACACGAATTAGCTAAAAGACCTATATAATTGAATTAGCTAACCAAAGACTTTATAGTACTAATCACTTTATAAAGCAGGTATACTGCCATAATGGAATATGGAATGGTGAGGGGATAGACAAAACAACATAAGGAGTTTCTATCGGCTGGCTAAACCAGAAGTCCATAGATAAGTTGGGCACTTCTAATTGTGGTGGCTTGCAGCTTTTAGGGGTCTTCAATACTATACTTTCTTCACAAAACATAATGACAGGTAAAGATACTAGAATTTGTTGGGATTTTGTGAAAACTAATTCCTTCAAGGATGGATTTGGATCCTATTATTCTACATTGGTTGCAACTAAAATAGACTAAGTTAGAATATGGATAGGGATTGCATTTAATAATCAATTTCTCATAAATGTATATAAGTACATGTAAGCTCATAGAGGCAGAGAGAGATAGAGTGAGAACTTGCTATTCTGTTGTAATCTCCATGATCTGAATAATAAGACAACCGATGCCTATGCTTGGTGGAAGTATTCCAACGTTTGGGTGAGTTTCTTATTTGTGTGATTGTTAATTATCATAAGTGATATGTGTTTTCCACATTTACAATTCTAACAAGTGGTATCAGAGCTGGTTGGAGGAGAGATGTCGAGGACATCAAATTTCAGAAGAGCAGCAACAACTATGTGAGATGTATCTATTTCTACATCATAGCAAGTCCCTCCTCTCAAAGGGTGTGACATCTTATTACTCAAACTTATGCTTGTGCAAAAAAAAACTGAAATCACAGCAGTTTAGGATTGAGAAACAATGCATAGATCTTTCAAAATACACGCACTCCAAATGTATCGGGAGATGCGTACTCACCACACTCTAGTAGTAGCGTGAGGTGCAGCGACTCCTTTTAAAATCAAAAGCCACGGTGTCCTGAAATTAACTCACATGTTTTTTTATGGAGTGAAACTAATTTATGGTATGGTCTTTTTTTTGAAAAGTTTAAGGTATTAAATTTGTACGGGTGGAAGATTGATGAAAGGTGAATTTATATTATATTAAAAGCATAAATTCACGTGGGTGGATGTTTTGTAAAAGAATTTTTTTTTTTCTTTTATAAATTTACGTGGTTAACATTATTAATCTTTCATATTTAAAAGGTTTTGGTTATTATAAGCAATGATTTGGGTATTAGGAGGTTTTTGTGCTAATGGTTAAGATGAAGAGTTCGAAGTTTGAAGTTCAGCGGTAAAAACAATTTTGAGTTGTGGGATTTACTGGTCCAACAAGGTTGCAAAAAGAATTGGAAGACAAGTCAAAGAAACCAATAGCGATGACGAATGAAGAATGTGAAGATATGAATGCAAAATATCTTAGTACCATTCATTTATGTCTGGTGGATGATGTTCTGTTTAATATTGTAGGAGAGGATACAACATTAGGCTTATGGAGCAAGTTGGAAAGTCTATATATGACGAAGTCCTTGATGAACATAATCTACTTGAAGAGACAGTTGTATAGTTTTTGGATGAAAGAAGGTACAAAAGTTGCTGACCATTTAAATACCTTCAATACCCTTATAGTTCAATTGACTAGTATGGAAGTTAAATTTGAAGATGAGGATAAGGCTATTACACTATTGTGTCTGTTGCCAGAGTCTTGGGATAATCTAGTCACCTCTATTAGCTTTAGCTCAACATATGTTTTAGATTATGACTCTATTGTGGGAGCTTTGTTGGTTGAGGAGATAAGGAGAAAATCTAGTAAAGAAACCTCAACTTTAGAGGTGATGTTGGTCAGAGGTCGAACTAAAGAGCAGAATGAGAAACGTTTTTCTCGATCTAAGTCAAGCCATAGAAAGGGTAAAGCAAAATGTTGTGGAAAAACATGACATCTTAAGGAATATTGTTGGAAGAGAAAGGAATCCGAGGATAACTCTATGAAGGAAACAAATTTGGTTGTAACAAATTCAGGTATGACTAATCAAGTTTTATCTTTTTCTAGTAATTTACAATATCAAGAAGAATGAAAGTTAGATTCAGGTTCCTCCCACCACATGTGCTCACATAGAAATTGGTTCATTTATTACCAATCTATTGATGAGGGTGTAGTGTTTATGGGAAATGGTATTCCTTGTAAAATTGTTGGGGTTGGCAGTATTAAAATCAGGATGTTTGATGGTATTGCTAGGGAATTAACGGATGTTATATATGTACCTGAGCTTAAATCAAACTTGATTTCATTGGGAGTGTTGGATTCTTGTGGATATAAGTATACAGGTCAAGGTGGAGCACTCACATTGTCAAAAGGTAGTTTAGTAGTGATGAAGGAAACAAAGGTTGATAACCTTTATAAGCTAGAAGGAAGTATTGAAGTGGCATCTAAAGTGACAAATGTATATTCTTGTTTATGGAAGAATCATCAAGGTCATAAGAGAAATAATGAATTACAGGTACTGGTAAGTGGTAAATCATTTCCAGACTTAAAATATTTATTTCTGAATTCCTTCTTGTTTTATATCTCTCAAAGTTATGATGGTGGTATAAAGGGATGTTGTGTGTGGGATCCTACTTCTCACAAGTTCATCATTGACAGAGATATAGTATGTATGGAACAAACAAAAGGGTTGATTCAAGATCACAACGGTAAATTTGTTTGCATGTTAGATAAATTTGTTGGTACCCAGACAAATATACAAGAGGTTTCAATCCTTCATAGCGAGTCAAAAATTTTCAAAGGGTATGAATGACTATACAGTTTATAGCACATTCATAGTCTTGATGTTATTTGTTGATGATATGCTTGATGCAAGCCAAAGTATGGATAAAATCAGTAAGAAAATGACTCAGGTGGACACGACAATTCATATGAAGGATCAAGAGTAGAAAAACAAATTATCGGCATGGAAGTATACAAAGATGGTAATGGTAAGATGTGGTTGGAGTTGAGTATGAACATTGTAAAATCAATTTTTATCTCTCTTGATTTCCATTATAAGTTTTCTTCAAGCATAGGGCCTCTCTATAAAGAAGAAAAGGTTATGTCTCATGTAAGTTCAGTAGGAGGTCTGTTGTATCTGATGAAGTGGTTAAGACCAGATGTTTCACATGCTAATGATGTTGTCAGATATGTGACAGATTCAAGTGTTGCAATGAAGTGGGCACTTCAGCATTTGAGAAGAAGAGAAGTCACCTATAATGATTACACTGAGATGGTCTGTGATAATTGTAATGTATATTTTACATGTGTTTTGGATAGAAGGAGATCTACCACTAAATATGTCTCACAACATAGTTGTGGAAGACATGTTGGAGGTGCAGTGATCCCTCAGAAAATCCAAACTCGTGCAAGTCACACAGGCAAGATCTTGAAACAAATTTTATTAGAAAAGCTGCAGTGGTGCTTGGCTTCTCTTGGCTTGCAGAAAAGGTGATGAATAAAAGGAAGGAGCAACGTATCAGGTCAATTGTTGTCAAGGTGGAGATTGTTGGGATTTGGTGACAACGAATTTATTCAAGGATGGATTTGGATCCTATTATTCTACGTTGGTTGCAACTAAAATAGTCCAAGTTGGAATATGGATAGGGATTGCATTTAATAATCAATTTCTTGTAAATGTATATAAATGCATGTAAGCCCGTAGAGGCAAAGAGAGAGACAAAGTGATAAATTGCTATTTTGTTGTAATTTCCATGATCTGAATAATAAGACAACCAATGCCTATGCTTGGTGGACGTAGCCCAACATTTGGGTGAGTTTCTTATTTTTGTGACTGTTAATTATAATATGTGAGAATTGTCATTCTTTTTAATTAGAGATGAACATACACCCTTGTGATCGAGATAATGTGATGAAGAAACTTTAGCCTCTGTCAAAATTGATTGGCAGCTGACATTAAGGGTCGGTGAGCGAAACCACTGTTCATATTCATCACTTGAAACACCAGGTTCAGATAAAATATATGAGGCAAACAAACACGGTGAGGCTACGCTAACTTCTGTATAAGTTAATGAAGACGGATTACATCTTTATATAGGAAAAGAATCTCTAGAGTCGGTTACATGAAAACCAAATACAACTAGACTCTTAACTAATAAATGACTCCTAACACGCCTACAACTGACTCTCACAAGTGAAGCTTATAATTGGTGCTTATAACTGGCGCTTACAACTGGCACTTTCTCCATTATTTCCATGTCTCCCCCTTAATGGAGAATGGATTGAATTCCACACCTAACATCTCCCTAAACAGTTCAAACTTAATCTTTCCAAGAGGCTTAGTGAAAATATCAGCAACATTTTCACTAGTATTACAATACACAAGAGTTATTTCATTTGACTGCAACGTTTCTCGAACAAAATGATATTGAGATTCAACATGCTTTGTCCTTGCATGAAAAATCGGATTCTTCGCAATATTGATTGAACTTTGATTGTCACATCTGATCATCGAAGGTTCCTTTCATTCTTCTTCAACATCTTGAAGAAGTCTTCTTAACCAAACAACTTCACAAGTTGCTGCACACAAGGCTTTATATTCTTCTTCGGTAGAAGACAAAGATACAGTATGCTTCTTTTTACTGCTCCATGAAACAACCTCGGATCCAATGCTGAACGCATATCCAGTGGTTGATCTTCGATCATCCAAATTACCGGCCCAATCAGAATCTGAATAACCTATCAAATCAAAATTAGATGCATCAGTATATTTAATACCATAATCAAGTGTACCTTTTAGATACCTGAGTACTACCTTTGTTGCATTCCAATGACTTTCATGAGGTTTCGCCATGAACTGACTTAACACACTCATAGAATATGAAATATCAGGTCTGGTTGTGGTGAGATAATTCAGACTATCCACCATCTATCTATACACAGTGCCATTCACCTCCTTCAAACCATCATCACAAGACAGTTTCACATTCTGTTGCATGGGAACAGTAGAAGACTTACATTGATCCATCTTAAATATCTTAAGTATTTCTTTGATATGCTTACTCTGACAAACAAAAGTTTGGCCTGCATTTCTCCAAACTTCAAGACCTGGGCAGTAATGTAACTCACCAAGATCTTTCATTTCAAATACCTTTGATAACTGCTCCTTGATTTCATCAATTAACTTATCTGCATTTCCTGTAATTATTAAATCATCAACATATAATGAAATCAATACTATATACCCCTGTTCATCAAATTTGGCATACAAATTTGGATCACTTTTGCTCCTCATAAAACCCTGTTGAAGAAAGAAAGAGTCTATATTCTCATACCATGAGCTAGGTGCCTGTTTTAGTCTATACAATGCTTTCTTTAACTTACACACTAAGTGTTCTTGCCCCTTTTCAACAAATCCTTCAAGTTGAGTAAGGTAAACCTCTTCCTTTAACTCACCATTCAAAAATGCATATTTAACATATAACTGATGCAACTTCCAATGATACTTTGTACCTAAAGTGATTAACATTCTGATAGTATTCAATTTATCTACTGGTGCAAATGTTTCAGCATAATCAATACCTTTTGTTTGTGAATACCCCTTTGCCACCAGTCTAGCCTTATACTTATCTATACTACCATCTGATTTAAACTTGGGTTTGTATATCCATTCGCATCCAATGGGCTTCTTATGTTTAGGCAATTCAGTCAATTCCCAAGTATTGTTTTTCATTATAGATTCATATTCTTCCTCCATTGCATTTCGCCATTCATCATGTTCATTAGCTTCAACAAAATTCATGGGTTCTATAACACTTGAAATTCTACTCATTAGGGCATAGTCTTTATACCTCTTAGGAAGACGAATCTTTCTTGATGATCTTCTCAAGTGATTATCTTCCTCCCCACTTTGTGAAGATCTGTCTTCACCTGTAGGTAAACTATGACTGCTGGAATTGTCCATATCACTGAGTCCTTCTTGTTGTTGTTGTTGTTGTCCCGGTGGGGATGGATGTTGTTGTCGCTGCAGGGATGACTGTTGTTGTGTGGGATGCTATTGTTGCTCTTCTTTAAATCCTTCATGACTGTTGTCGTCATTATTTCTTGCTTCCTTCTCATGGAAAAGTACATCTCTACTTGTAAATACTTTGTGAGTAGCAGGATCAAACATTTCGTATGCTTTAAATTCAGAATAGTACCCAATGAAAATACATTTAGTGTCTTTAGCATCCAATTTCCTCCTATT
>JZKD02S1173527.1:397329-423319 GCA_000966675.3 Picea glauca | reverse complement strand
TATAAAATTTCTGTCATTTTATAAGAAGATTACTTACTAATCAATAAATCATGCCTTTAACATTTAATTTGTAGTAATAGACTTAACCAATAAATATACAATCACATAAATGAAACAGTGACACAGTGATTTTTCATGAGGAAACCCAAAAGGGAAAAACCTCTTATTCTTATGAAGTGAAGGCAAGGTCCAACTCCTCTTTACATTATTATTTTATCTAAGCTACAAACCGAATGAGGTTTCTACCTCTGCTTCTTCAAAACCTACTGAATGGAAGCTATAACTCCCAGATGTACAAGCACCAACTTATACAAGAAACTTTTACAGTCTCCCCTTTCTCCTCCCTACCACCCTGAAATCATTATCTGTCACAAAGAACCTGAAAACCAACTCGTTATCTTCTCTATCAAACAATAAGCATTCAAATCCTCTCTTCACAATTCATTCTTGAACATACCACATAGATTTTCAATCTGTGTATGTGTCTTCCCTTCACTGTCTTTTCTCTTCCTCAAATTTTAAAGAGCCATATATTTCTCATAATCCTTTCTCAACTTTTCTTTTCTTGCAACAATCTCTTTATATTTATTCCTATATCATCAATGCATACAATCAAACCCTTAGGCTTCAAGGATTCAGTTACAATAACTGAATAACTTCCTTACAGTGATTATTATTGGCCAAGGCATCAAGACGAACAATATCCACATGATCAGATTAAACATTTAACCAACACCGTTCGATGAACATACATATGTTTTAATTCTTTAGCATGGTATAACCCTTGAGCACTTTGGTAAGCCACTTGTGCTAACCCATATGTCCATTGGCCATGACCACAGGTTAATCAAAATGCATTTCTCATTTCACATTTCGGAAATTCGTTAATCATGTGTCGAAGATTCTTGACACTTCAAGTTATGAAACCCCGAAATAGGGCTTATCTTCATGCTAGTTCCTCCCTCTCACATGACCATTAGAGGTAACCACTGCCTACACCAAAAAGACATTTCAACATTTTGGCATATCGACATTTCTCATTTCACGATTTCGGCATTTCATTATTCTTGTGGTGAAGATTCTTGATGCTCCATGTCACGATCCTCGAAAATCCGAAATGAAGCTTGGTTGCACTAGCTCCTTCCTCGATCCTTCCTTGATATGACCATAGGTTATGACCAGGAACTTATCCATAAAGCGATTTCGCGTTTTCCCATCTTGTTATTTCACATTTTGGAATTTCGGGACTCCTGTGATAAAGAGTCTCGACTCTTGACTCCTCCAACTCCCGGTATCTGAAACTCCAAAATGGAGTCGGATCAACGGTCCACAATATCCCTCTGATCAACAACTTAGATTAAGTCGTGGTTTCGTTATTTCATCATTTGGGACTTCGTGATGTTGACGTTTTTGCTTACCATGCAAAAATCCTGAAATAGAAACTCCCGAAATCCCGAAACAAAAATTCTCGGGTTCTTTGCAGTTTCACATTTTGGTATGTCGAGAGGCATGCTGATCTCCGAATTTGGAACCACTGTGCCTGTGCAAACTGATCCACACCTGTCCCTTTATCATTTTTAAAGTTTGACATTAATGACAAAAACAAGTTCTGTGTAAACTGCAATTCCTGCCAACACTTTGCACACATGGCATGTGTTGATACTAGAGTCCCATGTCTCGTGGGATGCACACCATCATATAGACATAGTTAACTCTATAATGGTAGACAATACTCACTCTCATCTATAATGTTTTGGTTTGACCTAGAGATGGAATTATTTCACTGGTTTCATATTCCCTCACAAATTTACCTCCTCACATGTAAACCAGTTGACATTGAAATTTACAACCAAAAGTCTATGGCACAGGGAAACGGTTATATTTCATTAAAGACTAATTAATTCTTAATATTAGAGTTATGGTAACTATTTGATTACATTTATTAGGGTTAGGATCTATATTATATACATTAAAGCAAAAAAAAATTAGGACCTTCAACAAGATTAAGCTTTTGATTTTGTTTTAGCGGCCATGGGCTCTTTGTCAAGTGAATTTAAGCATTCCTTTATTTATGTTTCTATGTACAACCTCCATCTTTCTTTAATTTCAGTATTTGGTAAACACTCATTTATTATTTAAAATTAACACGACCTGTTTAACATTAATTTATTCTTTAGAATTAGGATTTTGTTGAAATGGTAGGCATTTAAACCTCAACTTTATTGACCATATCGTAACATCCCCAACATCCAACTGGGCTATGTCACATAAAATTTTTGAGTTGTATGCAAATTAAAACATATATACACAATAATTATTGCTAAACTTTATATATAAAACTTAAAACAAATAAATACATTATGTAAATGCACAGATTCATACGGAAATAACACTAAACATATACATGCAGTGTAGACAAAGAAATACCCATAAATATAAAGACAACTATAAACCACACACACGAAAAACCCATAAAATTAAACCCATAAATAATAATGCAACTTGTCATTTAACACACAATTGACAGTTATCATGGTAAAAATATCACCAACTAGGTGCGTCACTCCCGAGATGGGACTAAACTCCACTCGGGTAAATGGATTCGTAACCAGGATGATGTATCTCAAACAATAGGAAAGACTCTGTCACGGGTGCCAACTCAAACTAACAGCCTACATTCCTTCATTCCCCACATGTTTGTCCCACCCTATGAAGTGTTCCCCTTATTTTCTCAACATTCTTTTGGCTTCCCCACTTCCTTTTTGGGCTTCAGCAATCAACCGAACAAGAAGTCTTGGAGCGTTGTAGCTTCAGTTTGGAACTTTCCGGAAATAAATTCCGAGCAATTCTCTCACCTAGAGAGAAATTGTTCATGGGCCTGACAACTCACCTCTTCAGTATCCCATGGGCTTGACAACCTACTTCTTTAGTCCAACTCTCAAGCTAATCAAGTACATGTATGGGTATTAGTATGGTTACATGTACAATGACAGTAACAAAAAGGTATAGAGGACAACTAAATGAGTGAGTGAATGATGATGGAATGAATGATCCCCCAAAATGAACTAAGTCCAAGATATATGTATGCATGTTCCCAACTTGACACTTGTCATGTTAAGAGCTACTTTGGTCCACTTGTCCCCATCTTTAAAACTTAAGATAAAATAATTATCTAAACTTTATACTTTAAGGAATATTAATATCCATCTTTTTTTAATTTCAATATTTGGTAAACATTAATTTATTGTTTACAATTTAAAATTAAAACTTTATTCAACAAAGTCCATTTTTCTTTAATTTCAGTATTTAGTAAACATTCATTTATTCTTTAGAATTAAGAGGATTTGTTTAACATTCATTTATTCTTTAGAATTAATCTTTTGTTGAAATGGTAGGTGTTTAAACCTCGACTTTATTGAAGATCAAGTCATGCCTATAATATTTTATTTCTTTTGTAAATGGGAATATTATTTCGGGTTAAAGTATAGTTTTTGGTGAATGTTTATTTCGTTTACACTATTTTTAATAAAATAAGCTTTTGATGTGAGGAGGTGTAATGTCCCTCCATTTATAAACATTTGAATATTTTATTTTTTGAGGATTTATGTTGTAAAAACTTATGTTTAATTTATATTTATATGATTATAAACATCTATGATGATGAATATTTTTGTAAATATTACTTTAAAGATGTGGCATGTTAGGGAATAAGCTGGCAAAAAGTTAGGCCAAGAATATTCCTTAAGATTAGGGATGAGGTTAACTTGGAAAAAATACCTAGGAAAGTTATTCTTTTTTTATAAAAAAGGAAGAAGAGAAAAAAATCTAGAGGAGGCAGAAAGTTATTGAGTACGTGTGAGTAATAATTAAGTTTGAGGGTTTTGAGAAATAATGATTTAGATTCAAGGGTGAGAAGAAAAAATAATCTTAACTATTCATGACTATGATTAGGAGAAATTGATTCTCTATTCAAATTTACTCGTTTATGTTCTATTAAAGTGTGTTAATTCTCACTATAAAGAGTATATGCAATTTGATATAGTCCTTTGTTAAGATTTCTCTAACTACAACAAGAAAAGGTTTATATGCTTGTTAATCATATTTTATTATGTAAAAAAAATTGTTATGAGAGAAAAGATTAAACATTTGTATTCATTATTATATTGAAGCATTATTGAGAAAAAAATAGATAGCACGTATGCAGAATAACACGTTACATTTATTTCTATGTACAACTCTACTCTATAAGTAGAGAAGAACACAAATATTTTATGTTTTAACTCTAAATAGTTTTCCATTGAGTAAAGACATAGAGAATACTATTTATCTATATATTATAATTACAAGTATTGTAAAATAAACCAGAACATAAAGATTAAAAAAGAACAAAAATATTTTATGTTTTAGCCCTAAATAGTTTTCTATTGAGTAAAGACTAGAGAATACTAATCTATATATTATAATTACAAGTGATAAACCAGAACATAAAGATTAAAAAAAAAGAGACTACTCATAAATAATGAAACAATACTAAAAAGTTATATTAATTGCTATCTTTATACAAAAACTAGCATAGCCACATAATTTCTGGTTGATCAATGTCGAAAGGTTGATAAGATGAAAAGAATCCTTAAAAGAATATATTAAATTTTATTATTGATTAACAAATAAACGGTTGAGTTTCATTTATATGGTGTTAATATTTTAATTTATGTTAATCACTTAGGTGGCAATGAGTTAGCTATCAAAGTAATTTTTAAATATGATTAGGTATATGTAAAAACGTAAACACATAAACTGATGTCTTTATAATAGCTAGGAAGTTAATGATTGAAATCACAGCCATTTATTTTGTGTGACTACTAAGAATATTCCATAGAAAACTTATTAAGCACTAAACCCCTATTAAATCTGCCCATTATCAATAGGTATTAAATATGCCCATTATCAATAGGTATACACCTTTCCAAGTAATTAGAGCAATAGAAAACCAAGAAGGTTCGACTCATATAAAACAAAACTAAAGTTTTCATTTTTAAAGAAACCTAAAATTATTATTTAAGTAATGACCTAAAAATATTATTTAATTAATTATGAGCTAGGAAAAATAAGATATTAAGGACCTGCATATAACCAGAGAGGCTCTCGACCATTCCTAGGGTAGAGATAAGCTTATATCTACAACAATGAAACAAAAGGGAAATTGTCTATTAACGAAAAATGGTTATTTGACAGTGTAACCACCATTTGAGGTGTGCACCAACTAAACAAAGGTAAACTCGAAACCTGGTAATGAATCTGTATAACATTCCAAGAAGTATACCAGATAACTTGAGCTCGTAAGCAAGAGGCGACACATTATATCCACTTTGTTAGTGTTGAAACCCTACATTATGTTACAAGGGAGCTACACAGTTGTACCGACGACCCTTAAAGTTGGTCTCAGTGCTTTTGTTAATCTTGTACAAAACATAAATAGTGGTTTATCACACAGTATATATGGAATGGGTACACTCACTATAGATAAACTAAGTTTCACACCGTGAGTAAGGAGTATCTCACCAGGGATAATAGAGAAGATATGGATGTAATTAGTAACAAATCTTATTTTTCCATCGTCATCCTGAGGCATGGAGTTCATGTGGCATTACCCAGAGAATAAAATCATCATGATGCAAGGGAATAGGATACAGACTTGTTAAAACCCACTGTCAATAATTCTAGGATAAAAATGATGAGAATATTGGCCGAAAAGAGGACCCGAGACATTAAATATGCAAAAATGGTTACTCTTACCTTAACTTTTTTTATTTCCTTAGGCTCGTTAGAAGAAAATCTTTTTCATGCAGAGAAGGACTGTGCATAACCAATGAATGTCTAGGATAATTGATCTACGAGACAAATTCATTATGAGTGCCAATTATACAATAACGAAAAATTATTGAATATTGCAGCTTACACAAACATATTACCAAATTAATAACCCTAGTAAGTAAACGTATGCACAACAACATAATGCTTTTCCTTGAGGTTTGAAACCTACATACCTTGTTCAGGTTTCGTTGTGAAACAATTGCTAGGTTGGAATCGACCTGCATAATAAAAGCAATGGTTAGTGTCTCGGACATGTAATATAAAAACAAGAAAGTTTAGTAAAATCTCCATCATCTATGATAGTAGAGAGACTAAGTTGTTACGATTGCAAATGCGGAAAGACACAACCAACAATCACACAAATTATAAAACACAGAGATTTAGGGTTCACTCAAAGATTGGGCTACGTCCACCAAGGAGAGGTATCAGTTGTTTTATTATTCAGATCATGGAGATTATATCAACTCACTCGGTATCACTTGTCTTATTATTCACATCATAGAGATTATACCAGCTCACTCACATACTTGTCTGCCTCTACGGGCTTACATAAATAATGAATAGAATAGATTAGTTACATAACTATTTTCTAAACTTGTGCGTTCATACCAAATTGGTAGATTTGGTTGAACAAACTACTACAAAATAGGCTCCACTAAATTTGCTCATATCTACCAAATATGGGAAATTTGTTGGCATATTCAACAATATCCACCTTGACAATAGTTAACCTGATACCTTGCTCTTTCGTTTTGTTCATCACCTTTTCTGCAAGCCAATAGAATCCAAACACATTAGCTTCTCTAACAGTACTAGTTTTGTGAACATGTCTACGCAGTTCTCTTTTGTATGCACTTTCTCAAGAGAGACTCCACCTTCATCGATGTCCTCTCTTACAAAATGGTACATGGTATATGTTTTCTTTTTATTGTGATAGGTTGGATTCTTAGCCAAGTGAATATCACTTTGACTATCACAAAGTAACTTTACTTTGTCCTGCATCCTTCCAAACTCACTCACCAAACAAACCTTTCAACCAAATTGCCTCTTTGCAACCATGTGAAGCAACTACGTATTATGCTTCTGTAGTGGATAAAGAAACAATGTTATGTAGCTTTGACATCCAACTAATGGCTCCACCTGGAAGAGTAAAGACATACCTTGAAGTCGACCTTCTTTTGTCCAAATCAACAACAAAATCAGAATCAACATATACATAGACTAATTCACAACCACTGTTATAGGTGATACAATAATCACTTGTGCCCCTCAGATACCGAAGCACCCATTTCACTGTTGTCGAGTGCTCTTTACCTGGATTTTCGATATATCTACTCACAACCCCAACTGCATGTTAAATTTCTAGCCTTGTTCTAACCATCACATACATTAGACTTCCTACTGCATTAGCATATGGTATTGGAGAAATATATTCCTTTTCTTCTTTTTTACTAGGACATAAACTTGAAGAAAGCTTAAAATGGGAAGTCAAAGGGAATGAAATTGGTTTCACATCATTCATACCAAACCTCAAAAGTATCTTCTCAACATACTTCTGTTGTGTCAACCAAAACTTACCATTCCTCTTGTCTCTGAATATCTCCATGCCCAAAATATGCCTTTCTTCTCCTAGATCTTTCATACCAAACGTCCTAGCCAATTCAACCTTTAACCTGTTGATCTCAGTTATGATTTTGCTTGCTAAAATCATATTGTCAACATACAATACTAAGATAATGAATATTCCATTATTCAATTTCTTAAAGTAGACACAATGATTATACTCACTCCTATAATTTTGGCTGACCATGAAAGAGTCAAATTTCTTCTACCATTGTTTGGGCGTCTATCTCAGACCATACAATGATTTCTTGAGCCTGCAAATTTTTTTATTGTTTCAATTATGAACGAACCCTTCAGGTTATTCCTTGTAGAACTCCTCATCCAAATCTCCACGTATGAAAGAAGTCTTAACATGTAGCTGCTCCAATTCCAAATCAAGTAAAGCAGCCAATGCTAACACACTTCGAATTGAAACAATCTTAACAACTGGTGAAAACATATCATGAAAGTCAATACCTTCTTTTTGATAATATCCTTTCGCAACCAGCCTTGATTTGTATCTTTCCACCTTATCATCAACACCCTTCTTCAGCTTGTAGAACCACTTGCAACCTACAAATTTTCTGTCTTTTGGAAGTTCTACCAGGTCCCATGTGGCATTCTTCTCTAATGCCTTCATTTCATCCTTCATTTCTTATTTCCATTTAGCAATGTTAGAACACTTCATAGCTTCTCGATAGCACCCAAAGGTTTATCATTATTAGTACTCAAATAAATTGATGAAACAAAATCATCATACCTTCTTGGAGGATTTCTAACCCACATAGATCTCCTTAGGGAATTTTGTGCTCATCCACATTCTGTTGATTGTTATCATCAACCATGTCTTCCTCTGCAGGAAACTCTTCATGAACATATTCAAAAACTTTTTCATGTCCTCTTTCATCTGTATTTGAAGTGGTTTCAAACTGAATCTATTGACACTTAGGTACTTCTTCCTATTTCATTTGAACATCTATATCTGATTTGATGAGAGATGATTCATCAAATATTGCATATTTGTTAATCGTGATCTTGTGGGCAGTAGGATCCGACAACTTGTACCCCTTAATACCATCACCATATCCAACAAAGATAATCCTTTTTTATTTTGGATCCAATTTAGAACGTTGATGTTTCGGAATTAGAGCATAGGTTTCACAACCAAAAACTTTAAGATTAGAATAATTACAAGGGTGGCCTTTCCATACCTCTTCAGGAATCTTTCATTCTATTGTTTTTTATGGTGATCAATTCACCAGATAACAAGTTGTAGTTACTTCTTCTGCCCATAGTTCATACTGCAAGTTGGCGTTACCTAGCATATTGCTTGCTCTCTCTCGAAGAGTCATGTTCATGTTTTCAACAACTCCATTCTGTTGAGGAGTATAGGCAGTGGTTTTATGCCTATCAATCCCAAACTCCTTGCAATAGTTCTCAAATTCCATTGACGTAAATTCACCACCATTATTAGTTCTTAAACATTTAATGGATCTATGAGTGCTCTTTTCCACTAAATCTCTAAATTAATTGAAAACATTAAACACATCAACCTTTCTTTTCAACATATAGACCCAAACCTTCCCAGAGAAATAATCTATAAAAGTTACAAAATATGATGATCCTCCATATGAAATAGTAGGGTATGGTCCCCAAACATCATAATGGATATAATTAATGACTCCTTCACTGGGGTGTTTTCCAGTTTTAAATCTCTACCTATTATGTTTTCCGTAAATATAGTTCTTACATAAATATAACTTTAAAGACTTTGGACTAGGAAGTAACTTGCGATCATATAATACCTTTAATCCTTGTTCACTCATATGGCCCAACTGTTGATGCCACAGCCAAACAAAATCATTGTCGTTCTCATATACCATTGTCTCATGATTTCACTTAGTTCTTCGTTCTAGCAGAAACAGGTTACCAACCTTCTTCGCTTTCATAACCAGTAGGATTCCTTTGTAAAATTTAATAACTCCACCTTGAACAATACTCTTATATCCTCCATTGTTTAAGACTCCCAAAGAAATTAGGTTCTTCCTAAGATCAAGTACATGTCTCACATCAGTTAATATTTTAATAGTTCCATCAAACATCTTAATTCAAATGCTACCAACTTCCACAACTTTACCTAATATATCATTTCCCATGTAAACTATTCCATCATCTATGGACTCGTAAGTAATAAACCAGTTTCTATGAAGACACATGTTATTTGAAGAACCAGAATCTAATAACCATTGTTGATCATGATGTGAACCAATAATAATTGATAAAAATTCATCAATCATACCTGAACCTGTTGTTGAACCTGTTTCAATTGTGTTTTCTTCCTTCCTCTCTTTTGGAGGGTCTTCTTTGGAGGCTTGTTGTCTCTTCCAACAATGCTTGTCCATATTTTCCACAAAACAAACACTTAAGATTTCTCTTTTTACCCTTCGACTTTGACCAATAGAAATCCCTCTCACCCTGTCCTCTTTCTTTAGGTCTGCCTCTGACCATCATTGCCTCACATGAAGAGGTTTCTAGATTGGATTTCTTCCTTGTTTCCTCATATAGTAGTGCTCCAACAATAACATCAAACTCAATACTTTCTGTTGTGATGAAACTAATAGAGGTAACAAAGTGATCCCATGACGCGGGAAAAGAACACAATAATGTAATTGCCTTATCTTCATATTCGAATTTTACTCCCATGCTAGTCAACTGAACTAAAAGAGCATTAAAAACATTTAAATATTCATCTATTTTCATACCTTCCTTTATGCGACAACTGTAAAATTGTCTTTTCAGGAAGATCCTATTCGTCAAGGATTTCTTCATATACAAGCTTTCCAGCTTCGTCCATAAACTGATTGTTGTCTTCTCCAAGACAATATTGAACAAAACATCATCGGCCAAATACATGCATATGACACTCAGTGCTCTCGCATCGATCTCATACTAGTCTTCATCTATTATGGTCACGAGTTGTTTTGATTTTCCCAAAAGTGCCTTCACCACACCTTGTTGCATGAGCAGATCGTGCCTCTTCACCTTCCAGATCTCAAAATTGTTCTTTCCATTGAACTTCTCAATTTCAAATCTAGCACTCTGATTTTTCATTATTAACAGAAAGAAAAGATTCCAAAAAAACACCATTGCTTATAATAGCCAAGGCCCTTTGAAAAATATGTAGAGGAATAATGGTATAAACTTCACAAGGTTTATTAAAAAAAAACATTTAATAAAAAACCCTTTACTAAAAAATTCATCTTTTAATAAAATTTCACCTTTACTTTAATTCCTCCACCTTTTTGAATTGTTTTAAACATTCACCTCATCTTCTATTAAAACATCCTCCACTCTTATATATATATGTCATTTGCCTTCCTTTATATATATGTCATCCACATTCCTTTAAATATATTTCATTCGACCTTCCTTTAAATATATGACATTCACAATCATTTAAAATATATGCATACCATTTAAAATGACTGTCAATTTTTAATTTGAAGATCCATGCGCCTACCTTTATATATATGCCACCGCTAAAATGTCAATACTGAAATTTCATAAGTGCACCAATAAATTAGCGCTTCCCTTATGCAACAACCCTAACACTGAGTTGTAAACACCACTCCCTTCTAGCGCTCCAGTCCTTGCGTTCCCTTAAAAATGGATAGCCCAACATTTCTCCTCCTCCACGCCCGTGACCTCACATATCTCCAACATCCCACTCTGATACCACTTGTTATGATTGAAAATGTGGAAAATCAAAACCAACAATCACACAGATTATAAAAGACAAAGATTTATGTGGTTCACCCAAACATTGGGCTACGTCCACCAAGGAGAGGTATTGGTTGTTTTATTATCCAGATCATGGATATTACAACAACTCACTCACACACCTATCTACCTCTATGAGCTTACATAAATAATGAACAGACTATATTAATTACATAACTATTTTCTAAACTTGTGCGTTCATACCAAATTAATATATTTGGTTGAACAAACTACTACAAAATAGGCTCCACAAAATCTGCTCATATCTACCGAATCTAGGAAATCCGTTGGCATATTCAACATAAGTTACGCAGCATAAGTAATGGTGAATGCAGGTCGAGCACCTATAAATAAGAAAGCATAAGAAGACTAAATTGTTTGTACTCAAGAGCAAATGCATAATGTTTTCTTCATCATGCACTTTGACAATGAACTTAGTTTGAAGTTAGGTTAGTGTGCCACATTAAAGATAAGTGGTACCTGGTTAGGTAAGAGGACTCAAAGTTTCCATTAATAGTGCCAACTTGTAGTTTGATTTTATCTTAAATTAGTGGAATAAAAAGAGATTAATTATGATATTTGTCAAAGCAAGGTAGGAAGTATATCATGTTGTGATATTTGTCAAAGCAAGGTAGGAAGTATATCATGCCTTGATTCTCGACGTGATGTGTCATAAAGCCTACATGCAATGTAGGTTGGGTATAGTATGTTATGTAACACATAAACATTCTAGGTAAGAGGATGGTAATGCCTACAATGAAAGGCATAACGCATGGATTTTATTTTACCTAAATATAGGGTGAGTGTTCAAAGTTTGTGGATGAAAAAGTGGCAAGGGGGTTAATTGGAACGCACACTCTTAGGAATGTGTGCCTATTCTCAGGAATGTGAACGTGTTCCTATTCATATAGGTCTAATAAATATTGAACCTCTAGTAAACATTTTGCAAGTAGGTTCGTTGGTAGAAAATCACACACTCTGTCCAATTTTTAAGGGACTGCAAGCACGTTTTGTGCTCATTTCATTTCCACACCGCACCTAACAATTTTCTGAGTTGGAGTAAAAAAACAAGACTAATATAGGAGGAGAAAATCGCAAGTATAGTGTAGCTAGAAAGGTAGTGGGGGGTCCGGAGGGCCGATAGTAATAATAGTGGAGGTCATTCACTGTAAGGTGGACTAGGTTTACTATATTATTAAATAAGGCCCACTCTGGTAGTTATATATAATAAATGTAAGAGGAATTACTAGAAGGTTCTACTTCTAGAAGGTTTCTTCTCTAGAATGTTCTAAGGTTGTTGGTAGAACTATATAAAGGGGTTCATGCAATGTAATGAGACAAGTTGAGAAGTATTTTATTTGGAGCAGTAGCTCAATATGAGGATACCCCTCGAAGAGGCAAGTGAACAAGAGAAGATCCCTTCCATAATAGGATCCATTGTATGGTGTTTCTCTTCCCTAAATAGTTTCTTATAATAAAAGTGTGGTTATCTCTTAATAAAATCACCAAACAAGATATATGGAACAATATAGAAGAACAACAATTTTATTATAAGAAAACCCTTAGGGTAGGGAAACACCATACAATGGATCCTATTATGGAAGGGGTCATCTCTTGTTCACTTGTCTCTTCGAGGGGGCATCCTCCTACTGAGATACTACTCAAAATAAAAAAACTTCTAAAATTATCTCATTACATTGCTTGAACCCCTTTATACAGTGCTATGAACAACCTAAGAACATTCTAGAGGAGGAACCTTATGGAAGTAGAACCTTCTAGTAAGTCCTCTTACATTTATTATATATAAATACCAAAGTCTGCCTTATTTAATAATATATTGGACATATTCCAACTTACATTGAATGTACTCCACTATTATTAATATGGTCCCTCTGGACCCCCGACTACATCTCCAACTACACTACATTTTATCCCCATTATGAAAGTGTTGTCCTCAATGCTTGTTATGAGGGTGTACAACTATATACTAGGGTACCATGGATAAGTGTGGAATATAGTGTTGAAGTATACTAGAGAAACGTTGTCCCATGTAGAAATCAAAGACACCATGCTGAAGTAGTTCAACCGCCATTGTAAACTGGGGTCCCATGTCCAAGTGATTAGGTGAACTCCACGCAGAAGATATAGGAACCCAATAACCAACATAAAGTGATGCTCCAAATACTCACACCTATCATGTAGATCCAAATAATAATATCTATCCACATATTAGGAAAGGGTCGTAGCTAAATCAGAAAGGAATAATACAACTATATAATATGAAGGTTCGACACTGGTAGTCATAACTATCTCTTGATTTGTCCCATTGATGTTCTCTACAAAAGGTAGAGTAGAGTCATCAAATAAATGACAATTGTCCATATACCAATCATCATGATCATCCTCGTAATCATACCAAGAATATCTTTCTTGATTATATTATGCCGAGATGTAAATGTCAATTATATCCCTGTTATATCTCTCTTGTCTCTTTTGAATTGCAAGAGTAGAGTACCAATAATCACAATCACACTCTAAATCATCTCAATAAATTTATTCTCAAGCATATTGTGTCACAATGGTGGGATAAATCTTAAGGTGTTCCCATATTATATCACCGAGAGATTTTAGGGACATTAGAAATTTTGCAAAGGTTCGAGTGCATCATATATCCATCGGAAAAAAACTCAAATAATATGCCAAACAAAAGCGTTGGAAATGATCTATCCAATGAAACTAATCCAGTAGAAATCTGAGCACTCTGTGAAAATTTATGAACTTTGCAGTCCCGTCGTTGTCATGGAAACCCCCCAAAAATGACTGATTTTAAATCAACAATATCTTCAGTTTTGGAACTTTGATTGGGATTATTTTTTTTTAATTTGGGTGAAATTGTGAGAGGAACTCATATCTGTAATTGTTTTGGGAAAATTTATCCATAGATGCTACATAAATAAGAAAAATCACATGGCCATCCATGGACAAACCTAAAAAATTGTAGATTTTAAAATGGTGATAGCTTCACTTCTTAGACTCTGTTTCAGAAGATTTTGTTTTTTAAATTGGTTTTTTTTCTAAGAGGAACTCAAATATAGAACCAGTTTCTACAAATTCTACACAAAAATTAAAAAAAAATTATGGAATGTCACGACCCTTGTTTTATTTTCCGAAAAATTTGCAAAAAAATAAATAAAAATTGTCCGCACTTTCTGCCAAGGAATGTTCTCTAATACCACTTGTTAAGAACCAAAAATATATAAATAAAATCACCACACAAGATATATGGAACAATATATAAGAACCAAAATTTTATTATAAGGAAACCCTTAGGGTAGGGAAACACCATACAGTGGATCCTATTATGTAAGGGATCCTCTCATGTTCACTTACATGTTCAAGGGGTCATCCTCCTCTTGAGACACCACTCCAAATAAAATAATTCTCAACTTGTCTCATTAAATTTCTTGAAGCCCTTTATATAGTGCTACTAGCCACCTAAGAACATTATAGAGGAAAAGTTTTGTAAGTCCTCTTACATTTATTTTATCTAACTACCATAATGGGTCTTATTTAATAATATAGTGGACCTAGTCCATCTTAAATTGAATGGCCTCGACTATTATTACTATGGGCCATACAGACCCCCATACCTCTCTAGCTACACTACATTAATGTAGTGTAGCTAGAAAATTAGTGGGGGCTCTGGAGGGCCCATAGTAATAATAACTGAGGTCATTTAATGTAAAGTGGACTAGGTCTACTCTATTATTGAATAAGGCCCACTATGGTAGTTAGATATAATAAATATAAGAAGACTTACTAGAAGTTTACTCCTCTAGAATGTTCTTAGGGGGTTGGTAGCACTATATAAATGGGTTCAAGCAATGTAATGGGGTGTGAAGAGAAGTATTGTAATTGAAGAGGTAGATCAATAGCATGATTCTCTCTCAAAGAGGTAAGTGAACATGAGAGGATGCCTTCCATAATATGATCCATTGTATGATGTTTACCTACCTCAAGGGCTTTGGTAATAATAAATGAGATTTTGCATATTGTTCTTGGTATCTTTTCTAGTGATTATATATGTAGATATTTGGTTCTTAACACCAAGATCTTTCCACCATGTCCATTTCAAGATAGGTATGGTTGATTTTTTTCATTTCTTGTTGGATTTGCAAAAAATAAAAAACAATTAGTCATGGGTTATGGATGTAAAACCCAATGACATTGAACACTTATTATCTAGGTTCAATACACATAATTAATAATTGAATTTAAATCTCTCAACAATTCACTAATTATGTATAGGTTTTTTTGAAGGTTGTAAAGATAACACATAGTTTTTCTTTGTTTTACACAAAATTATGTTAATGATTTTTTTGGGATAAAATGAAATTGTTGTTTGTAATACATTTTTATTAATTCCACTTATTAAATTATATTTTTAAAATGAAGCATAGATTATAAAATGGAACTCATAGACAATGTAAATCATATACCAAGGTGAGGAAAACCCCAACCCACTACAACCACCCAACTTAAACACCCAAATTAATGAGGGGTTGGACACATTAATAACACTTGTAAATCAATTAAGGGGCATAATAGAACCATGTATAGAGTCCTTAAACACTTATTTGGATGTCAGTGTGATGTCCATTGCAAGTTCCCAAGATAAATTGAATTATATTTGGATATATAGGACAATAACTTTTTAGTATTACAACACTAGATTGGATGGAAAGAAAGTTAGAGACTTGGGTATATCAAAATAAGAATTCATGTCTATTTTTAGTGATACTCAATCTCAATAAAAACCACCCATGACCAATAAATGCATTTGTATTGACTGGTACGTCCACCCACAAATTAGTCAAAACTAGATGGATAGGTGGTATATGGTATTTGATAAACCTCCATGCAATAATATGGAGTTGCATTTATATTTTTTGAGAAAATTGTGGGATGTATTTATTTTGGGTTATCATATCAACGACTTCGACATTGATGACTTCCAAGGTGTGGGTTGATGGTATTCATCGGACCGTGAGCATGCTAGCTACGATCCCTTGTTAGTTCCTAATCCCCCAAGGTGAAAGAATGACCCCACTACCCAACATCCTCTTGTTGCAGAGAGCTTGTAGTAGGTACTGTAATGTACCTCAAAATTTACATGGAAAAAAAAAATTATTGTTCTTTTTATTAGGTACTTTGAGTTGATACTATGTATTTAAAGTTTCAGTCAATCTTGAATCATAATGTACAACAATCCTTTGCCTTTTACTTCTATAACCGATTTTAACATATTGTCACCTCTTCCTATTTCGGTATTGAGTTATATGTATGATCATAGGTACATAGCTAGGGATACCTTGTTTTCATTGCAACTTGGTATTACCAACTGTTTTCATTTCCAATACCCACTTTATGTTATGGGGTATAACTACTTAGAACCACTATTCTATAAATGCAATGGTCATAGATGTGAGGCCTTATGATAATCACCCTTATATAAATATTATTACAAGGTCTACAAGAAGAGGTTAATACTAATCAAAATACTTTTAAACAAACACTTTTGGGTATTAAATCGATCACTAATCTATAAAAATGAATTAAGCACACAGAGGCTAAACTTGGGTAGTTTATGGTTAATGTAAAGGTAGTTGGGTTCAACGTATAACCGATGTAACAAGGTGATAAAAGGAATAACCCTAAGTAGTCCATTTGGGTTTTTCGCCATTAATTTTCTGAGCAAACGATATAGGTTGGAACCCTCCCATCTTAATGGCCTGTTTGCAAAATTTAAGGCGCTCTAAGATAAGTTTAATCATTTCAGAGTTTCACCGTCATGCCCCAATGAAATGTCAACACTCACCATTTATTCGCGTGGCCAAGTACAATTCCCACCCATCCTCCATTACTCCATACGAAAGGGTATCCCATAGCTTTCACTTCATTTCGGTCTTGGCTTGGTGAAGGAAAATGCAACGCTCCAGTCTAAACTATGTTTTAGTTGTTCGTCTTAGCATCGTGGTCATGCTTCTGTGAAATCGGACCTTGTTCCAGGTGGGAGTGTTCTTGGTAGAAAAATCCTCGACGGACAACCCTGTGTGAGGTAAGTCGACTTGGTCGTTCTTGTCATTTTGCATTTGGGACTTTCTGTCTCATCGAGTAGTTTCTAGAAACTCCAATTCATAGATAGATCCTTGGTAACATTCTTGTTTTATATCGATGTTACTATAGAAAAGGGGAAATCGATGGTGCTTTAACAGGGTTTAGGTTTTTCATAGTTTACCCTCTCTCTGTACTAGATTTCCTATCAAGACCGAGCCATATTCCTCTTGTGGAAGGTGTTATCTCGATGTCTATTGTAATCGTGCATCTGAGATATTAACTGCACTTTCGTATTGGGTATGGCTTCCTGCGTCAGTTAATTCCTAGTTGACAGAGTTTATAACCAGGCTTTTCCTTACATGGGTGTGTAATAGACCTCTCGGTACAATATTGATCTTGAAAAAATTATGTGTTTAAACATTAAGTTCACTAGTATTATTATACCGATTATAGGTGTCGTTCTAATGTTTAGAGGCGGTTTAATCCTTTTTGTTTATATTTAGACTGTTACACTGGATTAATATTTACTATTTCTTTATGATCATTATACACATGTTATCCCTGTTTATGACTTCTTTGGGTTAAATACTGGTATTCATCACTAATGATGGGCCCCTTTGATATGCGAGGGTACCCATCAAGGAGGCACAAACTCCTCTCCCCTTTTCAGTCTGGAAGGTACATGGTTTCGTGCAATGGCGAAGGGTATACAATCCTCTATTACAGTTCAGTTCATCATCGACTCCTTTCTCATTAAGTTTTATTCTTAAAAGTGATTATGTTATTGTTGTCAGATATTTTTTTAATATTTCACCTTATTTCATGCAGGGTGTGGTCACACCATGGCAGGGGAATGCCCTCTTCACTCTTTCAAGAGGTACTCAGGTTCCAACTACAAAGCCCCTCCATCTAAGTTATTACGAGTTACATACACCGATGATCAAGGCTACGTCTCGTTCTTAATACTTTGAAGATATTTCATTTCCCAGTTTTGTATTAGTTGTTTTTAAGGGTACACCATAATTTGTATTAATGGTTGGTACTTTGAAAGTACGCCAAGCTTGCACCTGGTTGGATTCGTGATATCTAGACAGTCGTTTTCCTTAAATAATTATGAACAATGTATTGGGTTTATTTTTTGTGGATATTATTGAAGTAACAGGATTTAGAACTGACATTTCTGTGTTTAACATCCTCTTCTATATTTCTAAAAGTTTGGTTTGTCAAAACAAAGTTGAATTATTTTCTTGAATTGTTCTAGTTAATTTCCCAGAATTAATTACACCGTCGTCCCGATATGATTTAACTATGCATGGTATTAAACCTATGGCTAGCACATAAGTGTTGTGTTTAAGGGAGGTTCATTCCCACTAGTACTATGCAATTGTATTCAAGAATTCCAAGTTTTTGTTTAAGTTCGGGCACCTATTTCTGATATTAAAATAGTAATGTTAGCAGTTTAACCTGAGTCTCATTTTCCCCATTTGTAATTGTTTTCTCTCATATGATTACTTTACTTGTTCATATCATATATCTTGTCATGTACTGAATTAAAACATTGCACTGTAGTTACGCTATGCGATTAATACTTAACTTTTGTTCCTACTTCAACCATTAATCAATCATTTTATCGATCTCTTCACCATAATTAAGACAGTTTTGTTCCTACGCCGGAACTACTAAACCACACTAAAGTACCTATGCTCCAACTTTTCTGTATTGGGGTTTGTTGAGTTTGTTGGATTACTTTCCTACGAAATATGTTTATATATATATATAGTACCTGACTCTGTTATAGTTGGTTTACTTCAGCATCACTGTATCGTTTATAAAGACTACCCATTATATAATGTATCTATGTTCATATTATACCTATACAAGTCTAAAAGCATATCGAATATAATCTCAGGGTTGCAAGGTATATTTTCTTAGAGTTTGAACTTGTATACTTACTAGTGGAGCTTCACTGTATACTATAGTCATCTACAGGAAATATAATTTCGCCATAGAAATTGGTACGCTTAGCTACAATTACACTATGTAAGAAAATTTTGTTTTCTTTTGTTCAACGGATTTAATTGAGAAGGTAGCTATAGACTCTAGTCATCTAACGGCCTTTGTCTAGGTTTATGAATTCACACCAACTTTAAGGATTTCACTATATTCGTAACCAATTCACCCCATAGAGACAGAGATATTGAAATTCAGGTACAGTAAATAACACACAACAATTATATGATCATTAAAACAAATACTAGGAACCGCTTCAATACAGATTTAACATGTACAGTACTACAGATATAAAAGCATTCAAATAGATAGGGGTTAGAGTAGAATATCTGAAATAAACTTGCAGAAAAACAAAGGGAACAACCATGTTCCTCCCAACCATAGAACCAAGCAACCAAGATCACTTGCACCGTTCACCCCCTAGCCTGACCATGAGTCCATGAGGGAAAACTTGGAAATCCATCCTCAACAATGTCCTTCAAATTTATATTACCCACTTGCCTTACACCCATTCAATGTTCATAACAAAAAGGAAAAAAAAAATCAATAGTTTACTTTTCCATCATACTTGGCAGCATCCTGCCTCCTCACATATGCTCATTTATCAATTTGCCTAGGTCTTTTTTCCCTCCTTTGGGAATTTCCGTAGCTTTATAAATCCTTGATTTTCAGGGGCTACCAATGGCTAATTCACTGAATTGCCACTTGTAAAAATCAGCCAAGAGGTAGTTCCAACATGTTCCTCTCTCATGGAGTCATGGTCAACTAAATTTAACATGGTTGTCCCCTTTTCCCCCTGCAATCAATATAAAATATTATGTTTTTCATACAAGTGTCATAGTCAAATAGCTAGTTGGGACAAATTAGATCAATTAGATCTCTGCCCAACAGTCAAAATCATTTATTACAATTATAAAATTCGAAATTCAGAATTGCCATAAATGGCAAAAATTTTCCAATTTCGAATTTACTAAAAATGAAAAATAAATTTCCAGCAATTTAAATTCTAAAAATATTTTTATTTTCTTTATTTTTGGGGATGTCACTTCCTTTCCCCCTTTAGTAAAACACTATCCTCAGTGTTTGTTCCTTTCCTGGAACAGGATTGGATGAGATTTCCACAAATCTGCTTCCAACTAGTGGCCTCCTCAGGACTAAGTGCTTCCATTGCACCTTTACCTGAGCGATGGATCTATTCCGAAGTGCTATTTCTCTCCAGTCCAAAATGCGTAGGAGTTCCACCTGGAACTCTCCTTTGGGTTCCACCTGCACCAAGTTCCAATCAATCATATGAGTAGGGTCATGAATATATTTTTTCAGCAATGAAACATGAAATACATTATAAATTCTTAGATTAGCTGGAAGTGCAAGTTGGTATGCTACGGGTCCAATTCGAGCTAGTATCTCGAAGGGTCTACAAAACCTCGGTGCCAACTTGGCATAGTTCCATAAATTCAACGATCTTTCTTGGGCTTTGACTTTCAAATAAACATGGTCTTCTGCTTGAAATTCCAAGTGCTTTCTTTTATGATCTGCATAACTCTTATGTTTGTCCTGTGCTTCTTTCAAGTTCTGTTGTACCTTTCTTACCATGTTCTCCATTTCTTGGAGAATTTCTGGTTCGACCATGAGTCTATCAACCGGGTTATCCCAGTTGATTGGAGTTGTACATTTTCTTATGTATAGTATTTTGAAAGGGATTAACTTAGTCGAAGTTTGGTACCCATTGTTATATGCAAATTCTACCAAATGCAGATAGTCTTCCCACTTGTTCGGTTTTGTTCTTACATATTTGCAAAGAATATCCTCTATGATCTGGTTTGTCCTTTTAGTCTGTCCATCTATTTGTGGATGATAACTTCTATTGAAATTCAAGTTGGTATTGAGCCCTACAAACAATTCCTTCCAAAAGGCGGATGTGAATTTTATGTCTCTATCTTAAATCACCATTTTAGGAATACCATGCAATCTAATGATTTCTTTCATGAATATTTCAGCAATGTTTATAGCTACTTTACAGGGATAAAGTGTGTAGGATTACTAAGTTTATCGATTACAACCATGATAGAGTCATTATGTTTCTGAGTTTTAGGAAAACCTGTTATAAGGTCGAGTGATATAGTCTCCCATTTCCATTCTGGTACCGGCAATGGCTGTTAGAGGCTGGTTGGATGTTGGTGCTCGGCCTTAACCTGTTGACAATCTTGGCACCTAGCCAAGTATTTTGTTGTTTCTCCCTTCATACTAGGCCAATAAAATAGTTTCCTAAGTGTTTTTATCATTTTCTGGTAACCTCGGTGCCCAGAATACAGTTTCTTATCCACTTCGTCCAAGATTGTTAATTTTAACCCTGTTGAATCTCGTATGTAAAGTCTATTTTTAAATCGTAGCAGTCCCTTCTCATCGATACTTACATCTAGTTGGTTAAACAGATATTTCACCCCACTATTGTCCATTAATAATAGGAATCGTTTGCCCATTATGTAGTGTCGCCACATCTTTAAGGCGTGTATTACTGCTGCCAATTCTAAGTCATGAGTGACGTAGTTTCGCTCATGTTCTTTTAATTTATGGGACTCATAAGAAATAATGTGTCCTTCCTGAGTTAGGACACCACCTAACCCTTCTTTACTTGCATCAACACATATGGTGAATTCTTTATCTGGGTCTACTCCTTTCAATATGGGTGCCATTGTCAATAATTCCTTTAGTTTGTTGATGTTGTCTTGACATTTCTCTGACCAGTTAAACCTGGTTCCTTTATTTTGTAATGATGTGATAGGGTACGCTATCTTGGTAAACCTTTCTATAAACCAGTGGTAATATCCAGTGATTCCCATGAACGACTGTATATTCGCTACATCTTTAGGTACCGACCATTCCATAATGGATTTCATCTTTTCTAGGTCTACGACAATTCCCTCTACTGAAATTACATGTCCGAGATATTGTATTTTTTTTTTATAGAAGTCACACTTGCTGAAATTCGTGTACAGTTTGTGCTTCCTTAACGTTTGCAGAACTATTCCTAAGTATTCTTCATGTTCCTCCTCTGTCTTTTAATAGAACATGATATCATCGATGAATACTACCACGAACTTGTCCAAGTACTCACTGAAAAAATTGTTTATTAGGCACATAAACGTGACTGGGGCATTAGTGAGTCGGAAAGGTATGACTACAAACTCGTAGTGTCCATATATTGTCCAAAATGATATTTTGTTTATGTCCTCGTATTTCATCCGAAATTGATGATAATCGGATCGTAAATCCAATTTTGAAAAGATCTTGGCCCCCCCTACTTGATCAAACAGATCATTTATCCTTGGTAAGGGGTATTTAATCTTAATAGTGATTTTTTTCAGTTGTCTATAATCGATGCATAATATTAGAGTACCATCCTTCTTTTTCACAAAGAGGACTGGTGATCCCCAAGGTGAGACACTCGGACTGATATACTCTTTGTCAAACAATTCCTGTAATTGTATTTTTAATTCTGTCAGTTCTGGTAGACTCATCCGGTAAGGCACCTTTGAGATAGGAGAAGAACTGGGTAATAGGTCTATGGAGAAGTCTATTTCCCTTCTAGGGGGTAATTCTGGTATCTCATCCACAAACATGTCTCTGAAATCACGTAGGACAATAAAGTCTTCCAACTTTGGCTTGTCCTCCTTTTCTGCTAGATTCGTCACTTGGATGGCATAAACTTGACATCCCTTTCTCGTACATTTCTTTAGTTGCACAACTAAAATTTGTCTGATTGATATTGGTTTTGGTATACCTTGGGCTGTCCTGGTAGTGTCAGAATCATCCTTATATCTAAGCATATTTGTATAAAAATTTAATATTGCTTTGTATCGTTCCAACCAATCCATCCCAATAATCATATCGCAAGATCCTAGTGGTAGGATGTTCAGATAGGTTTTTATAGTTTGACCATCTAAGCTAAAATCCAAATCCAAAATATAGTCAATTACTTTCCTTTTAGTACCTGTCACTAGTTGCACAAGCCATGAGTTTGCATGCTTCAGTCTCTTAAGTTTATTTGACTCTACTATCTTTGGAGTAATATAGGTCAATGTTGCTCCGGGGTCAATTAAAACAAAAATTCGAGTGTCATGGATTTTATATTCAATTTCTACCACCAAGGACTAGTGGTCATACTGTCGGTCATCGATGGCTGCATTTATTTGATGTAGGCTCCGACACACGTCTTCCAGTGTCGCGGCTTCTTACAGGTTATGAAAAATATTTTTGTTTGTTGAACTCAAACATGGGCAGTTCCTCCTGAGATGAGGCTCTCCACATTCCCAACACTTTAATGGTTCACGTGAGTTGTCCCCAAATCTCTTTATTCCCAGGTTTAACATTTTTCCGCTGCCTTGTGTGTTCGAAGGATTGGAGTGAAAATACTTTCTCAGAAAACTCTTTGTTGTATTCCGATAAGGAGCTGGCTGGTACCCCTTCTTCCACTGTTTCATTCGATCTTGTTTCTTATCCTTCCAGGCTTTGGAAATTATGCCCGCTATTTATATTGTTCGTAGCACATTCGTGCTTTTCTGAATACTTCTCTCAAGGTTTTGGGGTTGTCAAACTCAATTTTGTCCTTGTAGGACTGTGGTAGACAACTTAGAAATCGCTGGATTTTTACTTTATCCACATGGATGTATGGTATGAACCTTAGTAGTTCCATAAATTTGTTTATAAGGTCCTCCATTGCCATCTGTCCAAGTTGTAACTCATAGAAATCCTTTGTCTTCCTTTCATAGTAACTTTCTGAAAGGTATTGTTTCTTGAAATACTTTTTAAAGTCATACCATTCCAATTGTTTCTCCTTTAGGCCCTTGGTCAATTTCATATCCTGCCACCAAATGCTAGCCTTCCCTTTTAGATTGTAGATGGCCATTCTGACCTTCATGTTGCTGGAATAGTTGTAGATCTGGAAGTATTTTTTGATGTCCAACAGCCATGCCTCAACTTCCTCTCCCATATTGGATTCTCCATCAAAGGTAGTTGATTTAATCTTTTTAAATTCCCCCTCGAGTTGGTCTACTTGTTTTCTCGTTCTGTCAGATTTAGTCTTTTCTTCGGCTAAAGGTGTTCCTTCCGATGAGCTATCTCCTTTTTATGTTTCCCGCCCTGAGTTCTTGGAGGACCTTTTGCTAACTTCTTTCGCGTGGTTATTGTCCTTTGGGATTTTCTTGGACACTATACTGTGCAGCAAGACTTCATTTATTTCCTGTTATTCCTATTGTGCTTTCTTGAATTTTTCATTGTCTACTTTTAAAATTTGTAGTTCAACAATTAGGCTCCTCATTGTTTCTAGCACTTCCATGGGTGAGCTTCCATCACTGTTATGTCTTGGATCTCCAGGGTTTCCTTGCTGTGGGTTTCCTCCCATCCTGATTTCTGCATTGTCCTGAGCTGCCATAATTAACACAAAACATAAATAGCTTTTTGTTTGTAACCATAAGATTTTTTGTTAGTTTTGCATAAATCGATATATATATATATATATATATATATACTAAGCATCTATTGTGGCCCTATTCAGGTCTCGTGTTGTCACCATTTTGCTCTGATACCATATGTAGTGTACCTAAAAATTTACATGGAAATGTTATTTTTTATTGTTCTTTTTATTGGGTACTTTGAGTTGATACTGTGTCTTTAAAGTTTCAGACAATCATCAATCATAATGTACAATAGTCCTTTGCCTTTTACTTCTCTAACCGATTGTAACATATTGTCACCTCTTCCTATTTCGGTATTGAGTTATATGTACGATCATAGGTACATACACTAGTACATATTGTAAAAAGGCTGACATTTTATTTGCGGCGTTATGGACAAAATTGTCCATATTGTCGCAAAATAGAGGAAATTTAAAAAAAAAAAAATCGTGTTGCCCGATAACGTTGGTGTTGCCACATTGACGTCTCTCTTTCCATGTTAACGTCTCTCTTGCCACATTAAGGTCACTCTTGCCATGTTTTCCACTGGAACGTCTCTCTTGCCATGTTTTCCACTAGAATGTCTCTCTTGCCATGTTTGTGAAGATATATGTCTCAATTGCAATGTTTTGGAAACTGGGTTTTCCCCTCCAACAGTCACCTTAGTATGTTCACCAAGTAAAAATACCAACGGTCACTTAGGAATTTTTTACGTCGGAATTGCGACGTTACAAAATCTATAAATATGTTGCATTTGACGGATGTTGCGACAAGTTTGCTATAATAACGATGCTTGAAAAAGGGTTTGCGGGTCTTCTCGGCGAACAAAAAATAGATATTTGTTTCAGTATAATTCTGTGGGGAAGAATGTCAGAAAACATTAGAGATGAATGGGTTCAGTGTCATTCAGCATGCCATCTTCAAAATCTTACTTCTTGATATTGTTTGCATCATAACTTTTCACCATAATATTGATCATTTCTCATTTAAATATTTCACAAAGCATGTTCTTCTCTAGTCTCTCCAATTCTTCCAATCGTTTTTAAAAATATTTTGTTGTCTATATCCTCTATGTTACTTTTATTTACAAGGATAACACCTAGTTTTCTATCGACATTATTGCTTATTTGTCAAAGGTTTTTACATTTATCATT
>JZKD02S1173527.1:357659-394545 GCA_000966675.3 Picea glauca | reverse complement strand
GAGATTAAAATGCATTGTTACAAAGGTAGATCCTCTTCGAAGCTCTCTCATGTCCAATGATGTTCAATGATGTCCTTCAATATTGCTCCAATGGTTCTCCTTAATCCTCCATAAGAAACGGATAAATTGTGCACAAAGGAGAAAATTGGGCCTTCCTTTGTGTGAGAAAAACTAATCCAAGATCTCTCCAAATCTTCAAGACCAATCCAAAAATCACTAAGCTCAATATAAATTCTATCAATCTCATGTGAAGGAGACATTTTTACATGTTTCTTATATCATTGTTAGGTTTTTACATAAAGAAAAAGTCCACAATCTAGAATAATCCCAAAATATATGTGCTTTGGGAAAATCAACAATGATCAAATAGGACTAAATCAACTTTGGGGTGTGTCTTGATCAATGGAGCATGTGAGGGTTTTGGCCCTGTTTCTACACCCTTTGAATAGCTCTAGAAGGTCCAAATGCATTGACTCTTGATCTTTGGATTCTTTGAAATTTTGATGGATTTCCTTAATGAATTCTCGAGGAAATTTGTTTCCCCACATTCATGTTCCTACTCTAAATCCACTGCATGTTCATACTTATTCTTCCCTAGTATAATCTATTTGTATGCTCATTTTATAAGTCTTGAGGGATAACCCCTATCCTTGTTCATCACCCTAGTTTCGACTAGGATCAGACTTTTCAAACTTCCTTTTTGGTGCCATTGAACATTTTGAAACTTTCGAGGTTTTCCCCCTAAAACCCCTTTTGGAACATGATGCCCAGGCATAGGAGTTTGGGCAAAATCACCAAGAACCCTTTAACATAGGAAAAAATCATTCATAATGTGTTTTCTACCACTACTTTGCTCTTAAACCAATATAGATCCATCTTAAACCTGGATCTACTAAGCACTGAGAGAGATCAAATTTCTTGGGGTGTAAATTTTTTTATCATTTAATTCCATGTCATAAATGATAAAAAAAAACTTACGCTTCAAGAAATTTGATCCCTTTTGGTGCTTGATAGATCCAGGGTTATGATTGATATATGTTGGTTTAATTTTTTTTAGATGTTGTCACATATGCATATATGTACGTGACAACATCAATGTCATACAGGGCTATAGAGCACCTTGCTACTCTTGTTGAAATCATGAATTTTGTGGATTTCTAGGCATGTCCTCTAGTACTTTTTTTTTATAACTTATTACTGTTAACTATCATATTGAAAGAATGGGTCCCACTGAAGAGTTATTTCGATTGAGACAACAGAAGAAACATTCTCTTACTCAACATATTATATTCCAAATGCATTTACATGCTATCAAGTTTTCAAATACTGTAGTTGAAGATTTCAAGACAAGTAGCCATATGTAATGTAATCTTGAATTCGAGAAGTGATCACTCTGCTAAATAAATTATAGTTGTTGCACATGCTTGTAATGGATATTAAAAATTAGAATACAAACACTGAATGCACCCCTAACACATACATCAATTTCAAAATATCTGAAGCTGCAAATGCATATAATAGTATTAAAACAGATATACAAATAATCATCTAATACAACTCAATGTCGTGTTCCGTAATTGTGAAATTGTCCTTGGTCAATGGATCAAAATGGGTCTTTACGTGTCTAATGAATAACCTTAAAGTATCCAAACTTAGAAAGCGACATCATCTATTTCTTCTTGTGCACTCTTGTATAGTTCTAGCCTCTTTGCCAAGCCTTCTCTCCATTCCATCACTGCTGGGTCTTCATCCAACATTGTTGATAACTGCTTGCCCTGCAAAAGTAATGTTTTCCACAACGCATTAAATGAAGTGAATTTACTCCAATATGCCAATGGTTTTGGACCCATTTTGGCAGTATGGGTCCAAAACCCACAGAGATTGACTTGTAGGCTATGTGGGAAGTCCATGATATGAAGGGTTAACCAGTTGAAATACCACCTTGCTAAAATCCCAGGGAAGGAGATTGCAATTTGTACTCGGTGATTCCCAAAAGTTATGGAAGCTATCCACCAAGCTATTAATGAAAAGGATAAAAAGAAGAAAGAGAGTAGCTCTCAAACTTGAAATTGCCACCAATGGATTAACTAGATTCCCAAGAATCATAGGCATATCTGAGACTGGGGATAGTGACAGAGACTCCATGAGTTCACCTTCCATAAGGACCTCACCGTTCTTTGTTCCAAGGACCAAATATGGGGCACAATCTTCCATTCAATAAATGATTTAAATAAATAAGCAAGATGCAAAGAACATTGTGGGGAGGAATCTTTTTTGGAGCAACATACCTTTGGGCAATGAAAAGACCAATCCACTCTTCTAGTCAATGTTTGATGTTGTCGATGTTGTTGGCCTAAGGTATAAATCCCCTAGGCATAAGGGCCAATCCTTCAGGAATAAAAGGTGATATAAATACTATATTGGAGGACCTAAGGAAATCATAGGAGACCACTGGATGCACAGTGATGTCCAATGGTTGGACGAAAGGGAAGGGTAGGATCCTCCTTAATTTCTTCATACATTGTCCCAAGGGTACAATGTTTATTAAAGATATATGTGTGAATTGTATTAACATTTTCAAACCCCTTGGAAGAAGTGGAAAAACTAGGGCTCATTCTATCGAGTGAAGAAGTGGAAGAACTAGGGCTCATTCTACTGAGTGAAGTAGTGGAAAAACTAGGGCTCATTCTACTAAGTGAAGAAAAGAAGATCAGGGGCAAAGATATTAGTAATTACCTCTCACCTTGAAAACCTTGTAAAAAATAACCACATAGTTAGTGCATGTGGGCTATCCACAGCAAGACAAAAGTCTAAAGTTACATTTATTAGATAAGTGTGTGTCGTTGCATGCTTGTTTTTTGTATTAGCTTTTAAGCATTGGTCTGAAGGACAATGCATACCAAATAAAGAATTCTAGTTCAGTTTCTATTATATAATTCTTAACCATATTTATCGAAGAGATTTACAACACAATTAAGGCATGGCTTTCTTAATAAAAAAAATATATAACATATGTTTGTAATGAAAACAACTACGCCATGCTTTTTCAATAAAGTAATGTTTGTAATGAGCGGTGAGACCATTGTGAGGGAGCCC
This sequence comes from Picea glauca, assembly GCA_000966675.3. NCBI lineage: Eukaryota > Viridiplantae > Streptophyta > Pinopsida > Pinales > Pinaceae > Picea > Picea glauca. The sequence continues at coordinate 391,449 of JZKD02S1173527.1, read as the reverse complement.
TGAGGTTTGGAGTAGGTCGCGTGGCCCTTGAGTAGGTTGTATGGGATAGAGGAGGGACACGAACCCCTTATTGTTGAGCAGAGAGGGTTTGAGAGGGCCGCAGGCCAATTTGGTTGAAGTCGTGGGGTTTGGTGAGGACCATGAGTCCATTTTCCAAGTCGTGAGGGTAAGAAGAAAGGTCGTGGGGCCTCTTGCATATTTGTGGAGGCTTTGGGGGAGCATCGCAGCCCTATTCTGTGCATTTGGAGGATCGAAGGAGGCTTGGGGAGCTTGGAGCAGCTTGGAAACACTTGTTGGGGAAACAATGGCATTATCTAGGTTTTGTTTGAGTTTTGTGGTATTTTTGCTGATGTATTACAGCTGTTGTAGCAGCCAATAGTTGTTTATTCTTGTTGTGTATCAGATTCCATGCATAATAAAATGCCAGAGTTGTCTCTTTAGTCTTATGTGTAATTCGATGGTATGCAATATATTTGATGAAATGCCCACCAGAAAAATACATGCAAAGTGTTTGTAGAAAGCACTCAATCCGCATAATAACATATGTAATGCAAAACATTTGCCAAAGGCATACAACCAGAACAATAAAATTGACATCAAAATTGGATAATCGTTAGTTTTTTCTTTATTTTTTGGGACGATGAAGTCTATTACTCCCTTGAGTCAATTGATATCATAACATCATGTAAAAATCCATTCGGGTTAATAGTTGATCCATCTCCAAGATGGAGGACATTAAGTGTGTGTCATAACAACTGCTTTAAATTAAACTTGGGCATTGTTTCCTTGGTCATGAAATTAATTTTGATCTCCAAGTCTAATAATATAATCTTGATCAAAAGTATTAGAGGTGTACGACAGTGGGTGACCGAGTGTGTTGTTAAGGAACTTCATGATGTTAAAGTCACCGGTTCGAAACCCGCGGTGACAAAGAATCCATCATGTTAAGGGTTGGTGTGGCTTAGGATGGGTGCGATCCCCGGGTGATTTTGACGGCTTAGATGCCCCTAAGCCATGGTTTCTCAAGCCATAGGCTAGTCCCATAGTTCACGGCCAAACCACGAAAAAAAAAAAGATAATCTTGATCAAGATCTTATTAAAGTACACATTTACTATATTACTTCTTAGCTCAAAGTGGTAGGGTGTGGAAACCTTGAATAACACGAAATTAGTGATTTTCCTTGTAACATTTACCATAGGCATCTCTTTCTTCTTTTCATTATTTCTCATAGGGTAGAATTATTTGATGAACTAATTGTAGATGAGTACATCCTTAATATATTGAAGGACATATAGTTTTACAAACATATTCTTGAGTTCTCCCAAAAGTTCATTTTTTAATTAGTGTAGGTTTTATTTTACGATAGCCTCTCAAGATAACATGGTGTCATTTTTTTGAGAGGGTCAATATTTTTTTTCTTCATCTACTCCCAAAATATTATAGTATTTCTCTCCAATCTCATGAACCATCTCAAGGTTGATTCCTTCAATGTAGAGAGAGAAAATGACTTTGTGAATATCAAATGCATTGTCATAGGTTATATAGACAACGTGAAACTAAGAAATCCATGTATTAGGGTCTTGAATACTGAGAACATGGAAATTAGGAAATGAAAAATTATCATTGTTCCTCATCAGTGTGGCTTCATTAGTTTCCAAAACTGGAAATTGAAAATTTTTAGGTTGTTCATCTTCCTCTTCTACCATAAAGTTATAATAGGTAGATCCCTCTCTATCGTAAAAGGATTCACAAAGTCAAAGAAATGATATATGAAATTATATGATTTTTATTTAGGATTCTCAATGAATTTCTCAATTATTTGTTGAATATCTTCTCAAAAAAAGGTTCTGACAATCTTGTTGTTGTTGTTCTTGTTCACTAGTACCTTCTTTAACTATACTAACAACATGGGTTCTTGGTAAAAACCTGTCATACCTATCTATAGATCGATGCATGGAAACTAACTATGTATTTGATCTGGACTATGTTGAGGAAGAATGGGATATGCAAAAGAATATAGAAGAGAGCTCAGAAATACAGTGAAACCCAAATTTTATTATTGAATAAAATATAAAAACATTGTGAAACACAAATTGGATAAAAAGGTTGTACCTTATCTATGAAGAGAAAGAGATGTCGACTATGCTAATTTTCAATAACCATTGCATCCCACTCCATTACATTCTCAAAGGACCTCCATTACCTCGATTATATATCAAAGAGTGAGAGGAGAATAATTCCCATGATGCATGGAGGATAAATTGGTCTAAGTTAACAAAATTCCATAGGCATACTTCTCGGGGGTCACCCATCCAACTACTACTCTAGCCAAAGTGTGCTTCACTGCGGAGTTCCTATGATATCATGTGCATTAACATTGTAGGAATAATTACATGATGGTTTTAATTAAGAAATGGATATGGAATTACACTATATTCCTCATCAAAATGGTGAATATCATGGTTTATCAAAACCACAGGCTTGAAAACATTGATTTAGTTGAAAAGGTGGATAACCATCGAGATGCACCTGTATCAATCCTCCCCCATTAGGAGGTAATAGTCTCCATTACATCAAGTTCCCTTGGGATATCGGAAAAAATTTGTGCAATTTGAACCTTGGTGATTCACTTTCTTTGTTGAAGTAGTTGTAGATCTTGTAGTTGGAATTGTCCTATTGACGGATTTCATGAACTTGTTGTTGGAGGTGATAGATATGTTCAATATATCTAAATGCATGATATGTCTTGGTATGAATATCATAGTACTTTGTCAATGAAGATACAACAGTAAGAGCTATATCAATGGGGGATAATGGATGGAACCCCAAGAACACCTAAAAAGGGCCATGGCCAATGGGGCTATGAAGGGTTCTATTATATACATGTTGAACATATGGAATAATATCATTCTTTTGAATGGAGCATCTATATATTTGAACATTTGGAAAGGGAGCACCAGGCACCAAGTCAATGGAATGCATGACTTGGTAGTGTAAAGGCACCGTTGCAGGTGAAAAACTATCTTTGAGCTCCTCTAGAATATTTTCAACCTTCTTCTGCTATATAGAGAGGTCTTGGGATGTGGTGGTGACAAAGACCTTCTATTCAATTTCTAACTAGATCACAAAGAGGGAAAAAATTGTGGTCTGGGAGATTACTTTTCAGAACTCTTTTTTCCTATATCATTGAAATGGTAGTAGTAACAACTACCTCTGGAATCCTATAGAGTTGACACCCTAGAGTAAATATTTCTTTACATGGTCGAGAATCCTAAATAATGTAATGTTTCAACATATACGGTTTTCCTAAAAGAACATCAAATACTTCAAGTGGGGTAAAATAACAAAGTACCTCATGTTTGAAGGGCTTGATTTTGTAGGTTAGGAGACATCGTTGGATGATGTGAAATTATTATCCCTATATAAACCAACCAATGGTGTATGGTTGGGGGTGTGGCATCGTCGACATATTCAATATCTTGATGAATTTGTTCGATATTAGGGTCTTATGCATCCCACTATCAACAATGAAATGTATTGGGGTTCCCTTAAACCATGTATGTGAATGGAAGAGTCGCTCCTTGTCCTCAAGCTCCTCAAACTCATATGGTTGTATATTTATGGAATTGTGATGGTAGCACTAGGTTCTACTTTGATAATTTTCTTTTGCTATTCTAAATCAGAGTCTGAGTCAAGGTCCGACTCATTTTCTTTAAGATCATCCAACAATGATTGTTTTGAGTGGCATTCATCAGTGTTATGTCAAGGTATTTTTTGGAACTCACACCACTTTCTAGTATCCTTGTTCACCTTACCATTATTTATCTTTTATTGTATCTTGGATTGGTTATCATAAGGTTCAATTTCCTTTTTATGTCCCTTGTTTTGTGAGTTATGACCAACTTTTCCATGCTTATGTTGTTGTTGATATGTGGACCCAAACTTTCACTTATTTTTCTATTGACATTTATGTTCAATTTTGAGAGAACATCAATAAGAAAATCCTACTAAGGGTATTTATAGGAAATCTATTTATAATTATATGTACCTATGTAGGTCACTACGATACTTCAAAAACACTTGTCTCTAAGAGTATTGAACACTTAAAATTGAGGACGGTTTATGGAAGATGTTGGTATACTCTGACATTGTCTAGTCTCTCTCCTAATGTAGAGTCATCCATCTCATATATTGGTCATCATAGATTCCAACAAGGTAGAACTCTTCATCAAGGGAATCTAGAAAGGATTGCTAGGTGGGTTCTCTCTTGAAGGAAATAGATTCATCCACAATGTGCCTCTCCCAGTAACATTCCCACCAATATTTGAGATGTTTTCAATGGGTGAGAGACATGTTTTGTTAATTATCACATGAAAAATAAAAATAATGAAAACTATATAGAAAATATATATGGATGTATAATGGTCATAAATTACTAAATGATTTTCTATCAATGTTCGTAGAACAAGTATAAATAAAGTAAATTTACTATCAATGTATTTAGAACAAGTATAAATAAAGTAAATTTACTATCAATGTATTTAGAACAAGTATAAATAAAGTAAATTTACTATCAATGTATTTAGAACAAGTATAATTCATTATTTATAAAGTTCTAGATGATTTTCTATTAATGTCTTTAGAAGAAGTAAAAATAATCATCTCTAAAGTTGAAGATTATTTTCTATTAATATCATTAGAAATATTATTATGCTAATTTTCCTTTATGTAATACATCACGGTAGTTTAAATTTCCTCTCTTTTTGACATAGGAAACACTTCGTTAATTTTTTTTGTTTAAAACCTGGAAAAAACTTCCTTTTCATAATGTGTTGAACATAAACCAACCTTTTCATATGAAGAACATAACTCGATGTTGCAATATGATCAAGAAAACCAGAGGTTGAAATGTGACGAACATAGTAATGTTGCAATGTGTCAAACATATATTCTAATCCGAACATATGTCCTAGAGGAATAAATGTCTTGAACTATTTTTTGTTTGGGAAATATATGTCCATTGATCATCCATCTAGCTGATAATCATTTCCAACACTGTTGATAGTCTTCAAGGCAATCAAAAAAATATCATTCAATAGAACACAACTATGTCTATCCATAGTAGTACACAACTACAATCTAGTGGTACACTACCACACCAAGTAGCACACAGGTACTTGATCACTGACTTATAGTCACAAACAGTGGAACACATCCACCACAATAGTATACATCCATTTTCTAGAGACATACAGTCTTCATAACAATCATCTGATATCAACCTCCACAGAAACAATGTTATGATATAAAATGAATCATCCGGGCCATTCTTCCACTCAGATCTGTGAGATCTGGAAGACCATTTTCCCTTAGAAGGTCAAACATCAATGATGAGCTATCTGGAATATTCTTCCCAAGTAAGGAAGAATAATTGTCTTGATTTCTGAGCCTGGACCATTCCCCGCCCTGGGAAATTCTTCCGACACTAAACAAAGTGTAACCTGGAGAGAACGAGTCTACCCTAAGGAATGCATGTCCTAATTCTTGAACCTAGACCATTCACCTATCTAGGCCATTCCTCCAGCACTAAACAAAGTGAAAACTAGAGAGAATGAATCTATCCTAGGGAATGAATGTTCGGACCATTTCCTAAGGAAATGATTGTCCTGCACCAACCTCCAAAATGAACCATTCTTCAAAACTTCTCACAATTGTGAGCTTCGAAAGAATGACTATTCGACGAGGCAAACCATTCTTCTTGATTAACCATCAAGAAGAGAGATTATCCTAGACCATTCCCCCTGTTAACCACAATGGGAAATCCCTGTCTATGGTATATCATCAATCCATTGAACCATTTTCATTACAAGAATGACTGTTCGAAATGGATGATTTTCTGAACTGGAAAATGCATTTTCATCAAAAATCTCAAACCGCTTTCTGAACTGGAAAGGAACTACTCATCCTGGACCATTTTTCGAATTGAAAAATGAGTGTCCATAAATCAATAACACATCAATGCTCCCTCCCAACCTAGGATTCATCTCTTCCCTTTTCAATAGGGAATTCATCTCCATGAGCTCCAAATTGAGTACGCAAACTCTTTCATCTTAGACAAAGGCTTTACCAAAATGTCTCCTTATCTTCTCATCTGTGTAGTTATATATATATATTGGAGAACCACTTCTCTTTTCTGGACTTCATCATGGAGAATGTAATGCTTGATCTCAAAGTACTTTAGTATTTCTGGAACACTGGTTTTCTTTCAAGGCTTCATATAGCTCTGATCAATATAGTGTGCAATTATTGGATTCATATTTTGTTCCCCATTAGCTCATAAAGTCGTGGCAAGGCTCAAATTGGAACATATCCATGCGAAACTTCTTCTACCATCATGAGATATTTGTCATGGATTGGAAATCCATCATCTTGATCTTATGAGTAATCATTCTGATACAATATCTTTGTTATAGAAAGTCCTCACCACACTTTTGTTGTGCATTGGAGGTTCTCCACCAAGTTGTCTTCTTCCATCTGCATACAAGGGTCTCTTTATGGTATACCTCAAAGGTTTGAGGTTTCTCTTCATAGGCTCTTTGTTCAATTGCTCTGGAGAACAATCTTTGCATTCATCTAATGTAAAACTCCAACCCATGGATACTGCGGATGATATAATGACTCATATAGAGGTATGTCTAGTTTACTGGAACAAGTAATAATCATAGTCTTCTCCCTCCATCTGGGAGAACCTCTAGTTCTAGATCTTGCAATGCTTACATTCATAAGTATTTCATACATTGTTCTTCATCACAACTTTCAATTCCTCTTCTTGATTTCTTTTAGTAAATTCATATCAGGCTGGTAATCTTGTGATTCTCGATACAAGGACTAGTTGTTCTAGCTTCTCTTTCTTTCTTGGAATTTGCATGTTCTTCCTCATGTTTCTCTTTAGATATTGGGTCCATGGAGTTTTCTATATATTATATGCTCTAAAGATTCCAACTTCTTCCTTTCATTGTAGGATCATGGATATGGATGGAAAACCAAGGATACTTTAAGGCTTCTTTTCGAAGAGGGATTCTTCTGAAGTCAAATTGAACATTTGTTGCTTTTCATGGCTTCTACCATGGATATATACTTCATCATCTTCAATTGATCATAGGATTAGATCCCTCCTAAATGTTGCTTCATGCGTGAGTGCATGTTTTTCTTTTGGAAGTATATAATTGGCTCCCTCCATCTAACATAATCCACGCTTCTGTCAGCATGCTTATTGCCTTCTGCAAGGTGTCATAAGTCTTTCTCCAATTTTTTCTTGATTGTTGATTTCAGCTTATCTTGCAGCTGTTACTTATGTAATAACTTCCACATGATTTGTTTGATGAACTTCATCCTTTCATGTGTAGTGTATGACTTATCTTGTTGTTCTTGCATAGGTATAGTTCTTCTTGGAACATATTATCTTCTAAGAGATAGATATACAAGATATGTATAGAGACTATGCAAGCAAGATATGTACAAGAACTATGAATAATATTGTTACCTTGTCTTTAGAGGAAGAAGTCTTCTTTATCCTGCTTGGTCTTCCTTGAGGGTTTCCTTTCTTCAGAAAATGATGCTTTGTGTGTCTCCTTACTTTTCATTATCTCAACAAAATGATTCTTATAGTGACCATATTTTCGACAGTTGAAGCATTGTATTTCTGACATATCCTTCTTTTGATTTGGATTATTTTCAAACTTCCTTTTGTTCCTGGAGTTCTTGAATCTTGTTGTGAAGGCTTGATCATCGTATTTCTTTTGAGGTTTTTCTTTTTCACTGATCCTTGATTTTTCTTGAGCACAACAATTCCCAAGTTCTTCAAATGTAGGATACTCCTTCCTTGTGTTCATGCTTGCGGCAAATGCATCCCATGTCTTGGGAAGACCATTGAGTACTATGTCTACCAATTCCTTCTTTGAAATTATCTCTTCAATATATTGTAGTTGATCTCTTAACTGAGAGATTTTCAAAAATTATGATGTTATGTTGTCATCATCATTCATCTTCATGACACAGAGCTCACTCTTCAGACTCATTGCTTGTCTAATCTTTCTGACTGAGAAGAGGTTTGTTAGGGCATCGTACATCATCTTTGATGAGTCAATACGGGAAATCAAGGGTATCAATTGGTCTTTTATAGAGTCCACTATGATACTCATGGCATTAATGTCATCGTATTTGAACTTCTCCATAACTGCAACATTATGCGGTTCTTTCTCTTTTCCTTCTTCAAACTCTCATTCCACGATCTTTCCTTTCACGATATCTAGCACTTTATTCTTGGCGAGGATGAGGTCAATCCTTTTCTTCCACGCTCTGAAGTTAGAAGCTCCATATAACTTGTTTTCAGACTTCATAGAGTAATCCATGGCTTCTTTAACTTGGTCAACCCTATATTTGACCAAAAACTCAAACTTGACATCTTAGCTTGCTGAGAGTACCAAGAGATGCACTAGGCGAGGGAACACTGGTCTATTTGAAAATTAGGTCAATATCTTAACTTAAGGTGCCCCAATGAGAGGGTTATGGTTTTTGCAACTGCACCTGCTAGTAACCCTAGCGACAATGCTTTGGTGACTCCTCCTGCTAGAAACTGTAGCGGTAGTTCTTCAACAAGATTAATATCATTATGGCTATGCTCCCTTCTAGTGGTTATACTGAATGAAGGAGGTGTGGGCCCATAACCTGTTAGAATATCATGGATGTTATCGTTTTACCATAGAAAATATCATTATTGTCACCCAACCATAGGCCGAAGCCACCCTCCGAGAACCTTAACCTTGACAGAGAATCACTCCGGAAGAAAAACCTAGTCTAGATACCCAAACAAAGGGTAGCACACCTTTCTCCAAGGATAGCACACCAAACAAGAGCTAATCAGATAGTCCAAACCATAACCAAGAGATAGTCGAAGCCAAAAGGTAATTTGCTAGCTGCAGCAACTGCAATGATAGCTTCTCCTCCACACTTGCGTACAAAATGGATAACTATAGTGTGCACAAGTGAGCTCTGCAGTTTTGAGAATGCCTGCCAGAATGAAGACTGGCCTCCTGTATTTATACTAATTCTAGCTAACTGCCTGGGCCGACTTCTCATTTTGGGTGCCTATTTACTTAGCATATAATATTTCTTCTGGCCGACTTCTTCTCTTGGAGGCTAATAACCTAATACAAATTATCCTCTTGAGCCGACTTGTCTTCTAGGGTTATTATCCAACTCATTAGGGTTTCTTCTTGCTTCCTGAAATATTCTATTCTCATTAGGTTTACATGTGGGGGTAAATACCTCTCACAGCTACCATAATATCAACAGGGTACACATTTTGTATATGGTTGGAAATAATTGTGTTCTCGTATACTTGTCTAGGGGATAAAGAAGTTTGTATGGTGGTTATCATATGTATGATAGTTTGAAATGTGTCCCCCCATTTTTCTTAACTTACATTTAGAGGTATATTTGCATTAATCAAAGGTTTTGTAGGGGATTAAATAGATAATATTTTTTGTGGTTAACCATTGTGGATGGTCATTTACTGTATACTACAACATATGTGTGCATTCTTTCTATCTATCCAATGTATACCTAATACAAGTGGATACTCATTAGTTTTTTCTTTACTTTTTGGGACTATCAAGTCTATTACTCCCTTGAGTCAATTGCTATCATACAATCATGTAAAAATCCATTCAAGTTAATAGTTGATCCATCTCCAAGATGGAGGACATTAAGTGTGTGTCATAACAACTTCTTTAAATTCAACTTGGGCATTGTGTCCTTGGTCATGAAATTAATTTTGTTCTCCAAATCTATTAAGATAATCTTGATCAAAAGTATCATAGGTGTATGACAGTCGGTGACCGAGTGTGTTGTTAATGAACTTCATGATGTTAAAGTCACCGATTCAAAACCTGTGGTGACAAAAAATCCATCATGTTAAGGTTTGGTGTGGCTCAGGATGGGTGCGATCCCTGGGTGATTTGGATGGCTTATATGCCCCTGATTCGTGGTTTATAAAGCCATAGGCTAGTCCCGTAGTTCACGGACCAACTAGAATACAAGAAAAAAGATAATCTCTATCAAGATCTTATTAATGTACACATGTACTATATTACATCTTATCTCAGAGTGTTAAGATATGGAAGCCTTGCATAACATGAAATTAGTGATTTTCCTTGTAACATTTACCATAGGGATCTCTTTCTTCTTTTCCTTATTTCTCATAGGGTAGAATTCTTTGATGAACTAATTGTATATGAGTAGATCCTTAATAAATTGAAGGACATATAATTTTACAAACATATTCTTGAGTTCTCCCAAAAGTTCATTTTTTAATTAGTGTAGGTTTTATTTTACGATAGCCTCTCAAGATAACATGGGGTCATTTTTTAGAGAGGGTCAATAATTTTTTTCTTCGTCTACTCCCAAAATATGATAGTATTTTTGTCCAAGCTCATGAACCATCTCAAGGTTGATTCCTTCAATGTAGAGAGATGAAATGACTTTGTGAATATTAGATGCATAATCATAGGTTATCTAGACAACCTCAAACTAAGAAAGTCATGTATTAGGGTCTTGAATAGTGAGAAAATGGAAATTAGGAAATGAAAAATTATTGTTGTTCCTCATCCGTGTGGCTTCATTAGTTTCCAAAACTGGAAATTCAAAATTTTTAGGTTGTTCATCTTCCTCTTCTACCATAAATTTATAAGATGTAGATCCCCCTCTATCGTAAAATTATTCACAAAGTCAAAGAAATGATATATGAAAATCTATGATTTTTATTTAGGATTCTCAATGAATTTCTCAATTATTTGTTGAATATCTTCTCGAAAAAAGGTCCTGGCAATCTTGTTGTTGTTGTTGTTGTTCACTAGTACCTTCTTTAACTATACTAACAAGATGGGTTTTTGGTAAAAACATGTCATACCTATCTATAGATCGATGCATGGAAACTAACTATGTATTTTATCTAGATTATGTTAAGGAAAAAATGGGATATGAAAAAGAATATAGCAGAGAGGTCAGAAATACAGTGAAACCCAACTTTTATTATTGAATAAAATAGAAAAACATTGTGAAACACAAATTGGATAAAATGGTTGTACCTTATCTATGAAGAGAAAGATATGTCGGCTACGCTAATTTTCAATAACCATTACATCACACTCAATTACATTCTCAAAGGACCTCCATCACCTCGATTATATATCAAAGAGTGAGAGGAGAATAATTCCCATGATGCATGTAGGATAAATTGGTCTAAGTTAACAAAATTCAATAGGCATACTTCTCGGGGGGGCCACCCATCCCACTACTACTCTAGCCAAAGTGTGCTTCACTATGGAGTTCTTATTGTATCATGTGCATTAACATTGTAGGAATCATTGCATGATGGTTGTAATTAAGAAATGGAGATGGAATTACACTAGATTCCTCATCAAAATGGTGAATATCATGGTTTATCAAAACCACAGGCTTGAAAACATTGATTTAGTGGATAAGGTGGATGGCCATTGAGATGTACCTGTATCAATCCTCCCCCATTAGGAGGTAATAGTCCCCATTACATCAAGTACCCTTGGGATATGGGAAACATTTTGCACAATTTGAACCTTGGTGATTCACTTTCTTTGTTGAAGTAGTTGTGCATCTTGTAGTTGGAATTATCCTATTGAGATATGTCATGAACTTGTTGTTGGAGGTTCTATATCTATTCAACAGATCTAAATACATGATATGTCTTGGTATGAGTATCATAGTACTTTGTTAGTGAAGATGCAACAATAAGAGATATATCAATGGGGGATAATGGATGGAACCCCAAGCACACTTGAAAAGGGCCATCGCTAATGAAGCTATGAAGGGTTCTATTATATATATGTTGAACATATGGAATAATATCATTCTTTGGAATAAGAGCATCTTTAGAAGGGAGAACCAGGCACCAAGTCAATGGAATTCTTGAATTGGTAGTGTAAAGCAACCATTGAAGGTGAAAAACTATCTTTCATCTCCTCTAGAATATTTTCAACCTTCTTCTGCTATATAGAGAGGTTTTGGGATATGGTGGTGACAGTGACATTCTGTTTACTTTCTAACTGGATCACAAAGAGGGAAAAAATTGTGGTCTGAGAGATTACTTTTCAGAACTCTTTTTTCCTACATCACTGAAATGGTAGTAGTAATAACTACCTCTAGATTCCTATAGAGTTTTCCTCCTAGAGTAAAAATTTCGTTACATGGTCGAGAATCCTAAATAATGTGATGTTTTAACATATATGGTTTTCCTAAAAGTACATCAAACACTTCAAGTGGGGTAAAATAAGAATGTACCTCATGTTTGAAGGGATTGATATTATAGGATAGGAGACATCATTGGATGACGTGAAAGTATCATCCCTAGATAAGCCAACCAATGGTGTATGGTTGGGGGTGTGGCATCGTCGGCATATTCAATATCTTGATGAATTTGTTCAATATTAGGGTCTTTTACTTGCCACTATCAACAATGAAATGTAGTGGGGTTCCCTTCAACCATGTATTTGAATGGAAGAGGCACTCCCCCTCTTCAGGATCCTCAAACTCATATGGTTGGATATTTATGGAATTGTGATGGTAGCACTAGGTTCTATTTCGATGATTTTCTCTCCCTATTCTAAATCAGTGTCTAAGTCAGGGTTCGACTCATTTTCTTTAAGATCATCCAACAATGATTGTTTTGAGTGGTATTCATCAGTGTTATGCCAAGGTATATTTTGGAGCTCACATCACTTTCCAGTATCCTTGTTCACCTTACCATTATTTTTCTTTTATTGTAGCTTGGATTGGTTATCATAAGGTTCAATTTCCTTTTTATGTCCCTTGTTTTGTGAGTTATGACCAACTTTTCCATGCTTCTATTGTTGTTGATCTTTGGACAAAACTTTCACTTATTTCGCTATTGAATTTATCTTCAATTTTGAGAGAATATCAATAAGCACGTCCTACTAAGGCGATTTATAGGAAATACATTTGTAATTAGATGTACCTATGTAGGTCACTGCGATACTTCAAAAACAATTGTCTCTAAGAGTATTGAACACTTAAATTTGAGGATGGTTTATGGAAGCTGTTGGTATACTCTGACATTGTCTAGCATCTCTCCTAATGTAGAGTCAACCCTCTCATATATTGGTCATGATAGCTTCCAAAAAGGTATAACTCCTCATCAAGGGAATCTAGAAAGGATTCCTAGGTGGGTTCTCTCTTGAAGGACATAGATTCATCCACAATGTGCCTCTCCGAGTAACCTTCCCACCAATCTTTGACATGTTTTCAATGGGTGAGAGACATGTTTTGTGAATTCTCACATGACAAATAAAAATATTGAAAATTATATAGAAAATAGATATGGAAGTATAATGGTCATAAATTATTAAATGATTTCCTATCAATGTCCATAGAAAAAGTATAAATAAAATAAATTTACTATCAATTTATTTAGAACAAGTATAATTCATTATCTATAAATTTCTAGATGAGTTTCTATTAATGTCTTTAGAACAAGTAAAAATAATAAGCTCTAAAGTTGAAGATGATTTTCTATTAATTTCATTATAAATCCTATTATGCTAATTTTCTTTTATGTAATACATCGCGCTAGTTTAAATTTCCTATCTTTTTGACATAGGAAACACTTCGTTAATTTTTTATTTAAAACTTGGAAAAAAAATTATTTTCATAATCTGTTGAACACAAACCAACCTTTTCATCTAAACTCGATGTTGCAATATGATGAAGAAAACCAGAGGTTGAAATGTGACGAACAAAGTAATGTTGCAATGTGTCAAACATAGTAACGTCGCAAGGCATGGAACATTGCAGTATGACAATATGATGGACATAGGTTATCATCACAATGTTATGAACATATCCTAGTATTGAAATGTGAAGACATGTTTCGACATTACAATTTGACAAAAAAAATTAAATGTCTCAATGTAACACACATAACCCATTATCGTAATGTGATGTATGCAACCCAATGTCACAATGTGAAAAACATAGCTTGACATTGGAGTGAGACGAACATTTCCTGACATCATAATGGGATGAACATAACCTAGTATTGGAATGTGACAAGCCTATTCCAACACCATAATGTGACAAAAAAAACACTACATTGAAATGTGATGACCATAACCTCAAGATATCATGTGAGGAACAAAATCTGATTAACATTGTAATGCGAAAGTGACATAATAAACCATGGTTAAAAAAAATATGCATGGCCTACCGTAATTATCTCTACATTGTCGAGGAAGGTCATCCATGGGCAAGGTCAACCATAGACAACCTCGATCGACCATAGTCAACCATGTTTATGGTCAACCATAGTTAACCATGTTGAAGTTCATCCATGATCAACCATACTCAACATTGGTCCAAGTCATGCTCATCCATGTTTAACCACAATCAACCATGGGAAATCATAATGAAACATGGTCAAGGTCAACTATAATAAACTGTACTCTTGGTCGTGGTCAACATTAGTCAATAGAGTAAACACTTTGTTAGAAATTATTTTGAAGAACTTGACCAAAACATCATTTTCATAATGTCTGAAACATAAACCAACCTTCTCATGTGACAAACATGATGCAACATTGAAATATGATGAACATAAATCGACATTGCAACATGAAGAACATAGTAACGTCGCAATGTGACAAACATAGTAGCATCACAATGTTATGAATATAGACATGTCACTGCGATTTGACAGACATATCCTAAAATTGTAATGTGTCTCACATATTGTGACATCACAATGCAACAAACATTTCCAAACATCATAATGTGATGAACATAACTCGTTATCGCAATGTGATGTACACAACCCAGTGTCGCAATGTGACAAACATAACCCAAAATTGCAACGAGACACACATTTCACAACAATAGAATGTCATGAACATAACCCATTTTTGAAAAGTGATAAATTTATTCCAACACTATAATGTGGGAAAAAAACCCTATGTCGCAATGTAATGACAATAACTTGACGATATCTTGGAACAAACAAAACCTAATGCTGCAATGTGATTAACAAAACCTCATCAACATACTCATGCAATAGTACCATTGTTAACCATGGATAAACATAATCAAAATGTCTCACCATAATCAGGTGCACATGGTCAACAGAGGACAACCATGGACATGGTCAACCATAGTAAACCACAGTCAACCATTGTCAACCATGATTAAGGTCAACCATGATCAAATCTAATGATCTATTAATTAATGCATTAATGCCTAAATACATTAATGTCTTAAAATATTACTCTATTAATTAAAAATTACATTAATTTAACATATAAATTAAAATATTAACACATTAATAAAAATAAAATATCATTATTAAATTTATACATTAATATTAATAATAAATTTAATAATGTATAAACTTCATGTACTAATATTTTTTTCTTATTGTATTAATACTTTAATGTAATACTTTGATATTTTGTATTTATATAATAAGTTAATATTGATGTATTTATATTTTATTAATGTATATTCATACTTTATTAATTTAATTTAACATTAACATATTATTACATCAATATATTAACACAATATTAATGTATTATTACTTTATTAATGTAATAATATATTGATAATATATTATTGTATTAATAATTTAACACAATATTAATGTATTATTACTTTATTAATGTAGTAATATATTCATAATATACTATTATATTAATAATTTATTATTGTATGAATAATGTATTGATACTTTAATGTATTTATGTAAACAAATATTTTTTATTTATTATTGAATTAATATATTACATTAATTTATTAATACATTCATTATGTATTAATGCATTATTGGTCTATTAATCTTCTATTTGTTGATCATTAAGTAAAAAAAATAACATTTAAGTAAAAGTGGTTTTTATAAGTTCATACATTAACATGTATCAACCACTTTTACTTAAATATAGTTATTTCTAGTAATAATAATGTTTGAAAAATATCACTTTTTATTATTCTTTACAAATAATATATGATTTTATTTTAAATATTATTTTTCAAAACTCTATTAATTCTTAATAATTAATAATGTTTTGAATAATGAAGGTAAAAGTGAGAAATAAATTCTTCAAATTCTTTGATGTTGTATCTTCCAACAATTTGGATGACATCATTAATGTATTCAATATAATCTCGACAATTCTCTATACTATGAAACCATACGCACTAATTAAATTGTTTTGATAATATTCAATTGATATCAAGTTTTGTAAGTATTATTTGTATATAAATTGAACTCGATTTGGATGCTCTCTCTCAAAAAGTAAGCGTAATCGCGATATTCTAAGAACACACCACATAGAAGACTACCAATGCACTTAGCATTATGATAACTATTCAAAACTTTATCTTCTTTCAAACCATTAAGAATTTTTTATCTCTCCATACTAATTCTACATATAAATGCACCTCCTTCTTTAAGAAATGTTTCTTAAATAGCCTTCTTTAGATGTACCAAATGCATTAACATTCCCTTAGTTGTATTTAATAGATACATTTCAATGTTAACAAAACTAAGTAAATGACTTGGTTAGGTGATGTAACCTTCTACATATAAATGCACCTCCTTCTTTAAGAAATGAAATAGCCTTCTTTAGATGGTACCAAATGCATTAACATTCACTTAGTTGTATTTAATAGATACATTTCAATGTTAACAAAACTAAGTAAATGACTTGGTTAGGTGATGTAACCAACTCCCTTGCTCAACAACATTACTTCTAAATCGATTAAATAGATCGATTCAAATGCTAAAAATTGTTATCATTAATTCTTAAAAATATGAATATATATATTTAAAAATACACAACAAAAATTAAACACATGCAACAACATTTATTTATACAAATTCAATGCAGCATTCGATCGAGCATTAAAACTCCAAATGACACGGTGAGAAAAACACTTGTCTTTTAAAATGTTTTACACAACCAGTTGCATATGTTGAATGCTCCACCAAACCATAGACTTTGTTTCTCCAATTATCTTAGCACCAAATCACCCCCAATCTGGCGCTATGAGTCCACAAGGACGAACAAGCTTCTATTGGCATCCACAGTCCACTGTAACAACTCAAATACTCAATAAAACATAGTGATGTGACTCCTACAACAATTCCAACCACACAACTCTCTTCCCCATCATTCTACACAACCCATGGGATGATATCTCCTTTTATGAACCGTACTCCCTCAAACAATATCCATCTCGTCGAGGGCTCCAACACAAATCATCCATGAATCTCTCTACTGGGGGCTCCAGGAAATCTAGCTACAATAGGAGTGCTCATAAAGAATTTACAAATGATATTTGAGTGATTTATCACAAAAAATTACTCAGACATGAAAAAATCAATTTCAACATAATTACCATATTCATCAAGCTACCTTAAATACACAGTATTACTAGAAACTTATTTTTCATCACCCAACCCTATTTTTTCTCCCTTCCTGCTAACTGTAATTTTTTTTTCTTCCCACTTAAATTTTCCTCTTATCTAATGATTGATTGACTCTTACTCTTCCCCTAAGGACGATTGCACTCAAACTATGCTATCATAATTGAGTGGGATAAATTCCTCACCCAACTTCTTATGTGAATTGAATGATTATGCCATTAACATGTCATGGGGATAAATGACTAAATGACAAACAAAATTATGAATGTGGCTTAAGAATCAAAGGCATGTGTAAAACCCTCAAAACCCCCCATTAATCCTCCTACCTTGTGGAATCATACCCCCCCATTACTCAGGTCCTTACCAATCTATAGTTGCCACTGTATTTCATTTTATTATTTTCAATGTATAATTTTTACATATTACATCACATGGCCTATGGGAATTCATGCTTCTTAAAAATATACAATTCTACATCAGTGGTTAGAACTAGGGTGTTATAATCTCCTCCCCCTACAATTTCTAGTCCTCAGTGCATACCACTATATCAATGTATATGTATACATATACATAATTTTACATCACAATACTCGATAATTTCACATTTTAGTGACTCTCATTGGAAATTCTAACAAATATCTATCCTTCCTCTTAATATACAACACCCAACGAAGTGTAATGCTTCTTTGAAATGTATCTCCTTAGGACATCCCACTTCTCTTATAGGGATCCAATACATATATAACATGAATTATCAGAGTTTTGGTTCCATGAACTCTAGTTGCACCAAAATTGATTATTTGTACATGTTCTCACAGGATTTGTACTTGTGTCAAAGGCCACACACAAGTCACCAAATCTTGTGCAATGAAAGGATATCCTAACATTGTCACCTTAGTAACAAATACCCATTTTTTATTGGTGGAAGAGGTCCACCATAGGGGAGGCCTCCCTGGTGACCTCAAGTGATAAAAGTATCAATTTTTTTACCTAAGCCTACCACTCCCTCTCTTGATCACCTAAGTCAAGGTCTGGGTCAAAGGAAAAGATAGGTATGAATTTGTTTGAGTACCTACCCCAAACGAGAACACTTATAGCATATATATGATGAGCTCCATGTGGAATAGTGAAAATAATACCTTCTTAAGACACTATACAATGAAATTTTTTATGGTTGTTATAAAATTGCAGCAGTTAACATTAGTACAAAAAAAATAGATAAATTATTTAACAACAACAAAATTTACACTTTAGAATTGCAAAAGTTGAACATGAAAATCTAGCATCTACTCAATAAAACATTATCCAATTGTTATATTTGATTTGTGAGTATGTTAGGTAACTATTAGAGAAATGCATAAAAGTCGTCTCTAGAAATTTTTTGCAACAACAACAAGTTTACTATCCAATTAGCTCAAGTTAGTGTTAGTAAACCTAGTAGGATGCTTGAGAGAATTGAAATAAAGAGTTCGTTGATCACTTTCACCATAAGAGAGCATAGAGATCAATTCCATTAGATTTGGAGTCTTTATAATAAAAAATACATCTAACTTGGAACTTCATCTAGATTCAACCTAGAGGTAGGACTTAATATTTAAGGTGCTAGCTCATTAGGGAATTAGATATTAATTCTTTAGGAGGAGAATTTCTAGGGTGCAAGAACTGTTAGACCCTAGAAACCTTTTCCCCCTTCTTGTAGCTTCACCTAGATAAAAAATCAAGAGTCTAGGGATAAAATACTAAAGTTCTATCACTTTAGGGATTTAGGAGTCTAACCCTAGATAGGATTTCATTTCAAACAATTTTGGATAAGATTAACCTAGTGAGAGGAGGAAGAACTTATACTCCTCTCTTAGGGTTTTACTAAGAAACATTCAATCATGAACAGGTAAAATTCACTATGAAACAATAATAGCATGAAACAAGATTGTAGAAATTTACTCACTTCACCAAGATATCACAAAATAAACCCTTATTATAGAAATGCCATCCAAAAATAAGCAAAGAGGCATCCACACTTGACCTCCAAAATATAGTGCATGAGTGAAAAGAGCTAGTAACACCAAAAGAATGAAAATTTCAGATGTGTTATCTCACAAATCGCAGGAAGTTGTGATGATCCAAAATGAAATTTGGCTATCCATATTTATATGGAAAACGTATACATCCAAGAGCCTCAAGTGAAAATTCATGTCTGTACAAGTGGGGTTGACCCCTAAATTATCTTTTCATAAACTCAAAAAATAAAATTACATAAAATAAATACTAATAAGGTGACATCATTCCCTAAAAGGGTGATATAATACCTCATAATGAAACATCAAGCATAAAGGAGGAAGACATTGGGCCTTCGAAGGACATGTGTCATGCTCTCATGTGCCAAAATGCCTTGCCATGGGTCTCCTCCTATCAAGATACCTCTGGAAACATCTCATCCATAAAACCATAACCCTTCAAGGTGATGCCACAGGATACGAAATGACATCCTAGACCTCTAAATGAAAAATTCTAGGTGGGCGACGATGCAACATCATCCTATGGAGATGTTATGGATCCTCCAAAGGAAATGTCTTGTATCCTCTAGGTGCACCACTCATCATCCATGGTATTTCACATGTGGGGTCCAACATCCATCTTGTGGGAAAGGTCCTGCATAGACAAACAAGCACGCCCTCCAAGGGTCCACAAGTGACAAGTATCATGTCGACTATGTAATAACCCAAGTCAATCCACAACTATAAATGTAAATATGTTTTATAGGCTATTGATCCAGGTTAATATAGGTTATACGGATTATGTGATTATTAGGCTAGAGAGCGTAGATGCTAAAGGCCACTGAGCCTATTATTGTAATATGTAAACACTCATATCATTAATAAAGTACATAATTGTTGTAGACCATCCCACAAATGAGTATGGGGGGATAAAATCCACTAGAAATGGAAAGGTGGCTAAGAGTCTAGGAAAGGTGATAAGCTAAGGGGTCTTAATCCCAATGGAACATTATATCAATATTATTTAAATATAAAGTTATGGATATGAATATATCCTATTTTTGAAAATCAGGGACAAGGGAGGTCCTTGAGTAACATGTGTCATAAAGGGAACATGCATATATACATTTGGAAATATAGTGTAATTCCCCATATTTTTATATCATCCATTCATCACTCGTACCATTCACTCATCCATCCTACCATCGATACTGGTACCTGGTATTCATGCAATTTGAAGAGGTGGGTTGTTAGGCCCGTACGCTGAAGAGTGGGTGGTTTGTCCAGTATGTTGAAGAGGTTGATTGTCGGTCCCATATGTTGAATAAGTGGATTGTTAGGCTTGTGAGTAGTTTTCTCTAGTGAGAAACTACTCAGAATTGTTTCATGGTGCATTGGACAATAGCTATAAGGATCTGAGACTTCATATTCGTCTTGTTGTTAAAGCCATGAAAGGGAAGTGGGGTAGCCGATGGAATGTTTAGTAGAGAAGGGGAACACTTCTTAGGGTGGGACAAGCATGGGGTGAATGAGAGATTGTAGGATAATTGTAGCAATTGGGCACCTTGTATTAAGAGATTCTACAAATTATCATACCTTATACTAGCTTAAGACTCCCTTTGCCCTGGTAGAGTTTAACCCCAACTCAGGGGTGACCTGCTGCTTATATTATGAGTAGTGTGGACTATGTATGGGAGGAATGTGGAAAATCAACAGACAATTGATATTTATTTCATGAGATAAGTGTCTTTCATGTGCTGATTTTATTTACTATGTGTATAATTATGGTTCTTCTGTTATGCAACATCTATGATAATTTTGTTTATAAATTATTATTGTTATTCCTCTTAACAATGTTCATATGAAGAACATATAGGTAAATTTAATGGTATCATAATTCAGTACTTGGATGTAACAATACATGTATGTACAAATTTGCATTCAAATTTCCTAAAAAATATACAAAATGTTGAAGTTGATCTTCCCTCATGGCCTCCTCATGATCCCATGTGGAGTCTTCATGAATGTACCAAGTTCAATGGACCTTTACCAGGCCTATGGATTGGTTCTTGACTAGTTTAAATTTTCAGTCTAGGGTGCACACCAACTCCACCCGAAACTCCCATTCATGCTCCACATATATAACAATATAATAAATCATTTTATTGGGATCATGCACATACTTATTGAATAAAGACACGTCAAAGTTGGTGTGGTTTCTCATATATTTGGGAAATTCAAGAATGTTTTCAACAAGACCTATCCTCTATATAAATTCAAATGTACCACAATATCTCACTAGAAACTTTGGGAAATTTCTCAATTTCAACAACGTCTTTTTACCGTTTAATTCCAAAAATACATGATTTTTTTAGGAATACCATGTAGCCTACCAATTTATTTTAGATAAATTTATAAAACATTGGCCTCCTTATATGTCACCTTGAATCAAATAAAATGTTCAATCTTTGTAATTTTTTCCACCACTTCCATGATTGAATCATGTTGCCTTGATATTATGGGAAACTTAGTAATGAAATCTATGGTAGAAACATCTCATTTCCACTCCAGGATGGGAAATCATTGTAGAAATATTATTATATGTTTGTGATTATCCTTTACCTTTTGGCATTACATGCATATAGCAATAAAATCATCTACATCTTTCTTCATTCCAAGACAATAATGTTGGCCTCTTACAACTACATTTTTTTTCGGATAGCTTGGATGTCCAACATATGGAATATTGTGCATCTCTTTAAAAATAAATTTCTTAATTCCTAAGAATTAGGAGCATAAAATTTATTCCTATACAAGAGGATTCCATCCTTTTCCAACCTATAATCTTTAAATTTATACTATGCGTTATCCCATTGTCATCTTTATTGAATTTGCAAATAATGTTAGTCTATTGTTACAACTTCTAAAATTTTACTTTTCAAATATAAAATATACATCCTTATGGTTGAAGCATGCATCTCATGCACCCTTCTATTTATTGCATGATCCACTTTATTCTCTTTTCCATTAATGTGCTTGATTTCAAAGACATACTTTTTGAGGAATTCCAACCATATAACTTGTCTAGAAGTCAATTTTGGTTGTCCAAAAAAATATTTCAAATCACTATTTTATGTCCTCATGTCAATTTTTTTTGCGGATGAGATAATGCATCCACATTTTTAGCACATCAACAATTTCTCCAAGTTTGAATTCATGCATGCAATAGTTCCTCTTTTTCTCCTTCAACTCATAGAAAGTTGTGTTCCCATTATGGGTGACGATTCCACCATTCCCTTATTTACATAAATATTTGCACACAAAAAAATTCTTATTTGTGTCTACAATATTCAATACAGGTGCAGTAGTCAATAAATCCTTCGAGTGTTGCAAAATCTCTTCAACTTGGTAATCCATTCAAATTATGTTCCTTTATTTTCTAGTCAAGTGATTGGGTGTGCAATCTTGGAGAAACCTAAAATTTATCTCATGTAGTAACAATCTATACCCATTAAAAATATGACCTCTGAAATATTCTTTGATGCTAGCCAACTTCTTATTACTTAAATATTTTTTGGATCCATTCCTATGCCATTTTCAGAGACAATGTGGCCCAAATAATCGTTCTTATTTTCATAAAAAATGCACTTTATAATCTTGGCATGAAAATAGTGCTCTCTTAGAAACTGTAGCACCTTTCTCAAATTATTCTCATGCTCCTCCTTAGTCTTGGAGTAAATAGAAATATCATCCAAGAAGACAATGGAAAAATTTTATAGGTAAGTTTTCAACACTCCGTTCATTAGACACATAAATGTAGAAAACACATTTTTCAACTCAAATGGTACAACAAAAAACTCATAATGACCATACCTTGTCTAGAAGGCTATATTTCTAGTATCTTGTTCTCCAATTGTGACTTGATGATAACTTAATCTCTAGTAAATTTTGAAAAATATCATTTCTCCTTTCAACCGATCAACAAGGTAATCAACATGTGGTAGAGGGTACTTATTCTTTATGATAACCTTATTCAATTGTCAGAAGTCAATAAACCTCTAAGTTCCATCCTTTATCTTCAAAAAAATTACTAGGGTGCCCCAAGGTGAAACACTTGGGAATATGTACCCCTTCTTCAAGAACTCTTATAGTTTCATTTGCAACTCTTTCATTTTAGATGTACTCATTCGGTTGGGAATTTTGGACATTGGGGAAACTCCATGCATTAATTCAATGGGCAAGTGAATGCCTCTGCTAGGTGGAAATACTAGAATTTCCCCAAACACGTCTTAATATTCTTTCAAATATAGATAATATTCAATATTTGACACTTCATCCTTGGCTTCCTCTTCCATATGTGTTGCATATATTTGACACCCTTTTCTAAAAATTATTTTTAGTTTCAATGAAAAACTTTCTTTGACAGATATAGGACTTGGAATACCTTCAACTCTCCTTAAATTCCCTTCCTCATCAAGACATATGAAATCCTTATTGTAGCAATATAGAATAGCATGATTATTGTCCATACGATCCATACTAATCAAGAATTCATATGAACCAAGCGATATGATGTTCAAATATACCTTAGTTATAAATCCATTGATGTTCAATGGGAAACATTTAACAAGTTCATTGACTCTTCTCTTGGTTCCAGTGGCTAGATGAACCAACCAAGAGTTTTCATGCTTATATCTCTTCAATTTAAATCTATAAACCATATTAGGATCTAAATATATATAACTAGCTATCGAATCAATCAAAGTAGTTATGGGTTGATTATCAATCTTAAATAAAACCTCAATTATGTGGGATTGATAGTATGTGTGTCTATTGTCCAAGGATACATAAATACTTAGCACATTCTTTCTCATGTCTTCCATTGTATAATTTTTTTTAAGGTTGTGCACAATCCTCATCTTATCTCCTTTATGAGGACACTCTTTATACATGTGGTGTCCCGCAAATCCCCAACACTTTATAGGTTGTTTTTTCATCCTTTTCCAAAAGAAATATATTATATTGGGGTAATTTTGTTCTTTATTCCCTTGTCTATATGATTGTTAAATATTTTGAAAGAAACATGGCTTGAACCCTTTCCTCCTCTTGCCTTTCTTTTTCTCATCCCAATATTTTTAAAAAGATGGTCTTCCTTTAATTTTCTCATACAAATAGTTATATTTTCTCATATATTCCTCCAAAGTCTTGGGTTAATCAAACTAATTTTTATCCTTGTAGAAGGATGAAAATCCACTCAAGAATCTATGAATTTTAACCTTGTCATCCCTAATGAAATTGAAACACCTCATAAGTTATAACATTGTTTTCTCATACTCTTCCATGGTCATGTTTCCTAATTTAAGCTCAAAATGTTTTTGCATTTTACGCTCATAATAGTGTTATCAAAAGTACTTCTTCTGAAGATACTTTTTAAAATGCTTCCAATTGATTATGTTTTCATCAATATGCTTGAATTGATTCAACTAGTCCCAACATGGAAGTTTTCCTTTAAATATTATATACGAAAAACTTTGATTCCATATTTGAGGAATAATTATGCAACTAAAAAATATTTTATCATTCCCAACAACCAAGATTCTTGTTAGTGACCCTTCCTATGTTATCCATCAAATGTGGGTGGATTGATCCTCCTTATCTCTCCTTGCAAACTATCTAACTATGACCTTCTCCTTTGATGTTTTATAGGACACCTACTTGGGATTCTCTCTAATTATGAAAACGTAGGTTATATTCTAGTGAATCTATTGGTGAATGGTGATTGATACTACCACTTATTGAGTTCATTGGCCCTTTATAGTCATTCCTTCAGTTAGGAGGTATGCGATCTACCAAATTCCATCCACTATATGCATGTCTTATGCTAGACACCTTATTAATTTATCTATGGAAATTATTCATACTTTATAGAAACTGAGAATTAATTTGGTTCTAATTCTCATCTTGAGATCTTATGAATATTTCATTATCTACTTTATAGCTCCGTACTTTCTTGTCCAATCTCTTCATCATCACTATAGTTTCCACTATTCTTTTATACACATTGGACTTTGTTTATGCATTTCCCAAGTTGATATTTAATCCTATGATTTCATCTACATGGATGTAAGAACCTTATGCATCATCTATCTATATGTCATGCATGTACCTCTAATTCTAAAAAAATGTTCATGCAGCAATTAATGTTAGAATTATGACTACTGCAAAATATTTCATTAAATTAGCTACATGTCATTCTTCATCTCAATTTATGAAAAACAAAAATGCACTAGTACAAATTATGATTCTTTAGACACATTCTCCTTCGTGTAATACTTTTGATGACTATACCCATGCCTCATTTTGACCTTTGAGAGAAAAGTTATAATCTTCTTAATTTTTGCATTTCTACTTAATTGTTCCCTATTCTTTGTTGATGTTTTGGTAGCTACGAGAGGTATTAACCTCCATGTATAACCTATGACTTAGAATAGAATATTCCCGAAGCAATTGAACCATTAAAAATATGCGTGGAAACCCTATAAGAATAATAATATTACAATATTGTCTTCCAGAAGTACAAGCCGGCTCCACAGGAAAAAGATAAATAGAAAATATAAATACCAGAAAGTCAGGTCAACCCAGCCAAAAAATTCACTGGAAATATTAATATAAATAGAGGATGTTTTATCTCATTTGGATCGTGATAAAGTGAGCAAGTCTTGTGGAGAGTTGCAGTTGCAGCTGCAACTATAGATGCAAGGAGGAATAAGGTTATATGGCCATCTCTTGGGTCTTGGTATCTCTCTAGCACTATTTTGGTGATTCTCTTGGTGGTTCTTGGAGAAAATATTGGTGATATTGTTGGTGATATTCTTGCTAAGTATGGCTCAATTATGAGAGAGTAGTGCAGTTGCAACTGCTGAAATTGTTTATGGTACTTGTTCTATGGATATGGAGACTCTTGTTCTTGTGCGTTACCCTTGGCGAAGAAGCACTCTACCTGTATTGCGTTGTTGTTGCAGTTAGTAGCTACGTATTATATGTTGGTTATGGAGTAATCTTGGTTGAATTATTCTAAGTAAAGGCTAGGATTCTCATGGGTGGTGGCCTTGTTCCTATGGTTGGGTGACAATGATGTGACATTGTCTATGGTTAAATGAGAATACCAAAATTTCAGCATGGTATCAGAGTTGGTTTCCTTCATAATAGTCTAACCAATACAAGGGATATCCTTAGTTTCCACTAAGTAGGGAACATCTCTTCCCTACATTATATCTGAAAAATTATGAAGTTGAAAAAATTAGGGTTTCCTCATAGAACAATAGGTTTGCAGTACCAGTTCCTCCATGTGAGTTGTTGCGCCAGTTGCAACACCAGTTGCAGTAACAGTTGTACTAAAAGTTTTTGTGAAGTATTGGGACTAATTTTAGGTTGTCCTAGTGTGCCTTACCCTAGTGCATATCCAACTATCTCTAGAAATAAAGTTGATTCACCTTGAATTTTTTGAGTTTTTCATTGCTTACTGTTGTTGTGAGATGGTGTCACCACCTGTCGATGTTTCCGAAGGTATGCACTTAAATACATTTAAATTGTATCACTATTTTGAGTATGATTGGAGGATAAGGGGTCTCGTACAATCATAGATCCAGAGGGATATCAAATCCAACACATTTATAGGAGCAACGCATTCTAGGTGTGATTGTTTTCATATGCCTATAATTGTTATGGAATTATGAACATTTAGATTTCATTTTTGATCGATTGAAGTTATGATTATCATAATAATCTTTGGTCAAAGTTTGAGTTAGAAAGTAACTTTAGTCAAATTATTAGATTAATTAAGGTTGATATTTTAGAGTTTATTTACATTAAATTATCTAACTCAAATTTATGTCAAGAAAGTATATTATCCTAAGTACAAAGGACATGTTGAACAAAATACTTGTCACCTTGATTCAATGTGAATAGAAGAAAATAAAAAACACTCATTCTTGAGGATAAGACTCCAGGTTCCAGGTCTGACTGATTAAATTAATAAGTTTCCAAACTGTACATATCAAGTTTGAGAATTTATTCAGTACTAGTTGTGACAACAATCCTTGAAAGATTCTATTACTACTAGATACAATGATTGCTTGGGAGCATGTGATTACTATTGATATTAAATCTTATTGTACCTATTTGCAAAATGAACTAACATCTCCTCTAGGAGATACTTCTTGTTTTTCTTCCTGGCATGTAATCTTGGTGATTTTATAAATTCCTTGAAGGTTACCATGGAAGAATGATTGATCACAACACTAGAAGAGTGTTGTTTCTATTATTGTATTTTTTATTTTTTCTCTTGTTCCATGAAGGTCACAAGCAATAGCTTTGAGAAGGACCTATTATGATTATTGTTCTAGCTTTTGTTTTATTATTATAAGAGTATTACTCTTTCCCATTGTTTTCCCCTTTGTTGTCCTTGTTCCAGGCAGGTCACAAGTGATAACTTTGAGGGAATATATAGTGATGGTTGTAGGAGACAACATATTAGATGGTATCTAGTTTGATACATGAAGCAGACATGAAGACCTTTTCAAGTAATAGTGGGTGATGTGATGCTCATAGACATGAAGTCTCTAGGAGAAGTACATCTCTAGGACATCATCATACCAGATATCCAAGATTAAGAGGGAGGACTATATATCCCTTACTATAATTGATTCATTGTCATATGTTTTATTTATGATGTGACTCAGTTTTATTTTTAGCAGTGGGATCATGTTTGGCATGTGATTTTATAAGTACGTAGCTTATAACACTACACAACATCTCATGATGGAGCCTATCTAACATTCTCAGAGTAGCACACTCCTTATAGTATGTTCTGGTAGATATGGAAGGCATCTAGATAGTTTCCACATGTATTAGTATGTGGATGAGTGTTGAGAAGAAGTGTGTTCAAAGATAACAAAACCTTATGTGTGGTTGCATGACTATCATAACTATGTCATAATAATTAAGAAATTGTTATTTCTTTATTCCTTGACTAGTTTCATCATTATGGAATGTTGTTGACTATTGGATTGAATTTGACTTGTAGGTAAGACCTACAAGAAGAGGATGACGAGGCTTGTTTTTTAGGGCAAGTGATGAAGTTAGCAAATTGAAGATCGAGTTGATATTCAGTGCTGGAGAGGGAGAAAGACGATCAATTCTAGAGGGATATGAGTACTATAGTAAGGAGCCGGAGGCTCAACCGGATGCAAGAAGAAGTCATAAATGGTGCTAATTACGAATAAACACGAGTTTTTTTCAACATGTCAAGTAGAAGTGTGGCTTCTAGATAGGTTGAATCATATCGGGATAGGTTGAATCATATCGATATCAAATACTACTATATCAAGGATATGGTAGGGATGGGATCATTGAGGATCTAGTTCATAACTATTGAGGATCAGGTTGCAGACGTGTTCCCCAAGATACTTTCGAGGAATAATCTCAAGTACTTTATGGACAACCTTGGTGTGGTCCCTCTTTAGAGGGAGTGACAGGTGGAACTCATCCAACATGAAAAAGGGTTAGCACTGAGTATGGAAAAATATCATTCAACATGAAAAGGGTCAGCAGTAAGTCTGGTGGGTCTCATCCAGCATGAAAAAGGGATGTTACCGAGAACGAATGAAAAATCTCATCCAACATGAAAAAGGGTTGGCACTGAATCTAGTGGATCTCATCTAGCATGAAAAGGGGTTGGTGCTGAGATATGGGTGCACCTGATCACATGTTGATGCATTGTGTGTAGTCGATGTCCTAGGGTCATGTTGTAGCTATTGAGAGCTACCCATAGACCTTAGATGCATGGGGTGAAGTCATGTTGCACTATTGATATCCTGTGTGGATATGGTGATGCTACCTATAGACTGGTATACAATACTATGTGATTCTTTCCCATTCCATGTGAGATGGATGGATGTGTTTGAGACCAATACATGAAGAACATATTAGTTAATACCTACCTATATAAGAGGGAGTGTTTATGTTTTGGTAGCTACGAGACGTATTAAACTCCATGTATAACCTATGACTTAGAATAGAATATTCTGGAAGCATGTGAACCATTGAACAGATGTTTGGAAACACTAAAAGATAAGTTGTCCTAGAAGAATAATAATATTAGAATATTATCTTTCATAAATACAAGTCGGCTCCACAGGAAAAAGATAAACAAAAAATATAATTACCAAAAAGTCAGCTCAGCCCATCCAGAAAAGTGACTCGATAGATTAATATAAATGGATGATGTTTTAGATCATTTGGACCATGACAAAGTGCACAATTCTTGTGAAGAGCTGCGGTTGCAGCTGTAATGAGGAATAAGGGATTAAGTTCATAGCTTGGGTCTTGGTCTCTCTCTAACACTATTTTTGTGATTTTCTCGGTGATTTTATTGGTAAATATCTTGGTCGTTCTTGGTGAAACTCTTGGTGATAATCTTGGTGATAATCTTGGTGATATTATTTCTAAGTATGGCACAATTCTGAGAGAGTAGTGTAGCTCCAACTACTGCAGTTGTGTATGGTACTTTTTCTGTGGATACGGAGACACTCTCTGTTGTGCGCTACCCTTAGAGAAGGATCACTCTACATGTCTTGAGTTGTTGTTGTAGTTAACAACTAGGGTTTATCTATTGGTTCTGAAGTAGGCTTGAAAAATTTATTCTAAGTAAAGGTTAGGATGCTCAAGGGTGCCCATGTGCCTATGGTTGGGTGATAATAATGTGACATTGTCTATGTTTAAACTAGCAGACCAAAATTTCAACATTCTTAGTGGTGCAATTTAGCTAAATGACCATTTCATACAACATATAGAATAAAATATGTTAGGTACTATGAAAACATTCATACTAGGTACATGTAGCATTTTTTAACTTTGTTATTTTTCCATTTTCTCTAGACTTAGAATTTTTAGTGAAACTGGGAAAAAGTTCCATATTTGTGATTTGGGGTCTCTTTTCCTCCTTCGAAGACTTCAAAAATCCATAAAAGTATCTAGGAATAATGTTTTTTGGCCTATTTTTGGACCTCCATGCCTACTCCTTTTGAATTATGCACAAATCCCAACTTGATATGTTGATGTATGCTTTCTTATCTCATTGTAAAAATTTAATTCTCATCGGAGTCCCTATCATGGAGCACAAACTTGATCTTTGAAAACCACTAATTCATATTTTCTAGAAAATTTAAGAAGAAATGGGGAGTGTCCCTCACTAACACTTTCATATCCTTCGTCACTACAAAAATACCCTTTAAATTTCATCTAATTTTGATTTTATCTTCTCTTATTATGGACAAAACAACTTTTGGCTCTAGAATTTTTTTTTTTCTTTTAAATACCTCCATCAAACAAATGTGGAAATAAGGTTTATTTGGAATAGAAAATGACTTCTCATGTCCACCTTTCATCCCCTGAATCGACCATGTCATCATCCCTCTTTTCATTCATCATCTACCAATTCATTTCTTACATCAACGACCTAGAGATTTATCCTATATATAGTTGGTGAAATCTATCTATTAGTGGTTATATAAATCCTGTTGGAGAAATTTCTATTTTCGACACACTAGTTCAGTGGGAGTTAACTAACTAGTTCTATTTCAGGCTTTCTATTTTTACCATCACTATTATGCATGCATGCATTCCTAAGGAAAGTTAACTGCTTGATTTCTTTTCTTAATTATGGAATGTTTTTCCCTATATTTGAGTGTATTTCACTCATTCATTGTATCATATTGATCATGATCTATGTATCAATCATCAGCTCATTGGAGTAGTGTGAATATATTTTCTCATTCTTCTATATTGAATCTCTCTTTCTTTCCTTATAAGATTTGTTTGTATTTGATTTAGCTAGATCTCCTGTGCAGGTTTCCATGAAAAACTTCCATGGTATTAGATCTATGTTGCTTGGAGCAAACCGGGCAAGCCAAAGAATAAGGAAAATTGGGGTTTCAGTTAGCTAAATCTGTGGTCGTACCTTTCAGCAGTTATTCCTCCCAAAATATTACGTTTTTTGAGGAAACAACTGATGTGGAAAGTAAATCGACCCATTTTGGAAGTGGGTTTTCAACCGTTTGGCGAGATTCGTCACCATTTTCTCAAAAACTAAGCCACAAGATAGCCTCCTGAAACTGATACGAATCCGTGGCCATACCTTTCTACAGTGATTTTCCCCAAAAATATTACGTTTTTTACGAAACAACCCGCGCAAGAAGTAAATAGAACCATTTTGGAAGTGTTTTTTCAACTGTTTGGTGATATTCTTCACCTTTTTCTCAGACAGTAAGCCACAAGATCATCTCTTGAAACTGATACGAATTCTTAATTTCTTAATTTTTCACTTGCGGATTGAGAGTAAATTTTTAGGGGTTCCTAGAAACAGTGGAAGTGATGGAAAGGAAAAATATTATACAATCAAAATTGGTGGTAATCCTCACACCATACAATTATTTTGATTGGAATCCCAAGGCTGAATTCCAACTCAGAAGGAAAGGACTATATAATTTGAAGATGGCAACAGAATCAAAACCTACATCAGCGATTGAGATGATGAGATGGGTGAATCGTAAGGATGAAGCCATAAGACTACTTATTGAGCTAATCTCCACTGATCTATGATTTCATGTTGCCAAATGAAAGACTCCAAACGAGATCTGGACCACCCTGAAAGGACTCTTTGGAAAGCAAGATGAGATGCGAGGTCATATGCTTGAGGTAGAGTTGAATACCTTAGACCCTAAAAGTTTTGATAATATACAAGATTTTTTTACTAAATTTAAATCTTTTCTATTGATCTTGGGAGAATGTGGTATTGATAAGTGTACACAAGAGAAACAACTTATTCTAACAGTCTTGGCCAAGCTAGGACTACAATACGTTGTATATGTCTCCAATTTGCATTATGGCAGATGTCTTTTTGGAACAAATTGGAAAATGCCTACGTTGGCTCAGTTCATTGATCCTCTTACACAAGAGCAAACAAAACTCATACAGATGGGCCTCATGAAAGATCCCAAAGAACATGCACTCACCATGCATGATGGAAAAGGGTCTTTCAAACAGAACAGGAAGGAGGGATATTCCAAACCCTTTAATTATTCTTCAAGTTCCAAAGACTCTTCAGATTCCAAGAAGAAGAAGGGAAATCAGTGCGCTTACTGTAATAAACCGAATCATGAAGAATCCACATGCATGAAGAAACATATCGTTGTTATGGCACAAACACTTCCACATAAAAACCTTGGAAACTTCATACTTGAGGGAGTCAAGAAGCAGAGGAAAGAAGATCCTACTCCTAATAAAGGTAATCATCATTCTCTTGTTGCAATTAATTCCTCATTTGATTCATGGATTATAGATTCTAGTGCATCCCATCACATGGAAGCGAAAGATGAAGTTTTCTCTTCCTTGAGTCCATGCTCAAGACCCCCTATTCTCATGGGGGATGATACTCCAGTAGAAGTAGCAAGAGAAGGGAGAGTGGAACTCTACAATGGCATTTTTGAGAATGTTTTACATGTTCCAAATCTTTCTATGAATCTTCTTTCTGTTTATCAAATCGCTCAGAAAGGTAAAAAGGTTGAATTTACATCAGATTCAGTTTCAGTAATTAACATGCATGACAAATCCATAATTGCAATTGGTGAGGTGGATCACAAGTCAAGGTTGTATAAATTCACTAAGTTTTTTGACAATGACTCCTCTATTCTAATTAAACATAAGGAGAGTACTTTGCATGCACCTCTAGTGCAACATGAATATACTCTTATTCTTCCATTAGTTTCAGACATCGGGGATGATTCAATACACTAATAATTTGTACATGGAAATAAGTAGGTAGTATAGTCAGATAAGAAGCCAACACTTAAGCTTCAACATATGCCCAAGAAGGTAACCTTGTATGGAATCCATTGGATTCGAGGATGACTCGATCTCATCATAAGGAGCCTTTTCATGTAGTTTCAGCTTCAAAACCTGGGATGCCCATGCATTGCTATATGGTTCAATCTACTGATCCACATAACTACAATAGGGTTGTGGGAAAAAAATTATGGCAAGAAAACATCCAGAAGGAGTATGACTCACTCCTACAGAACTAGACTTGGAATCTGGTGTTGATTAAGGTTGGTTGTCATTGATGTCAACCCTTGAAGAAAGACCCATAGAACAAAGTTTTGGGTAATGGACCCAATAGTGTTTGATGTAAATATGACTCATTATTGTTTT
>JZKD02S1173527.1:311763-322703 GCA_000966675.3 Picea glauca | reverse complement strand
AATCTCTCTTTCACATTTAATATGATACAGTAATATGATTCTTTCCTATAAAGATTGTTGTGTTTTATTGTATGATTCCTTGATCACATACATAGGTTTATATTGAGTTTATGCTTTGCTATCACTTTGGATGGTTGCGTTCTTTTGCAGGTTCATCATTGTATGAGCATTGGAACGGAGTTAGGATGACGATGGCGAGAGGAAGCGACATTTAAACGGTATGTCACCCATCCCTCTTTGGTTAGTAAATTCAATATCTAAAAATTAAGGAAAGCGTCATGTTCTGGTGTGTTTTGTTCTAGATCTAGGTGGATCTAGGGAGATCAGTTAGTGTCCACACCTACCAATTAGTCAGATCGTGGAATCCCCTCCAAGTGATGAGGCCGTCCAATTTGATTCGGGTGTGCTAACTAGACCTCGTATTCCCTCTCACATTCCTTTCCAAATTACAGTACAGGTTTGTGGTCGAGACGTTCCTCAGACACTGATCGATGAAGGTGCATCCGTTAGTATTTTATCCTCTTTTGCCTGGCAAGCTTTGGGTTGTCCTCCACTTGCGCCGGTTACGCATAATCTATTATCTTTTAATAAAAGAACTAGTGAGCCTTTAGGGACCCTTCCTCAGTTTCCTATAACTTTGGGAGGGAAAACTGTCTTTATCGATGTCATGGTAGTCCAAGACCCCTTGGATTTTTCTTTACTCCTTGGGCGAGATTATGTCTATGCCATGAAATCTATTGTGTCTACTCTTTTTCATGTGATATCTTTCTCTCACGATGGACGAGTTGTGACTATTTATCAACTTTCATTCATTGACCCTGCCTGGATTGCCTCCCTAAATGGTTCTTATACACAGACGGTATCAC
The DNA here is from genome assembly GCA_000966675.3 of Picea glauca. Lineage (NCBI taxonomy): Eukaryota > Viridiplantae > Streptophyta > Pinopsida > Pinales > Pinaceae > Picea > Picea glauca. Next base: position 321,837 of record JZKD02S1173527.1, on the reverse strand, counting down.
CCCCGCCACAAGTCAATTATGTGGCATTGTCACCCATGGATTCGACTTCTGATAACTTAGATCCAATAGTTGACATGGTGATCTCTTTGATAGGGTTGTTAGAGCCTGATCTCTTTACTTTTTTCGCGACCCTCAACATGGTGTCCTTCTAGAGTGTGTTTCTTCCTTCTAGTGAAGACCTCTTGGAATCCATGACCGATTTTTGTCCCTTGACATGGTGTCATTCCGGAGCATTGTCCTCTTGGAATCCATGATCAAGAAACCACTTCCGAGTATAGTTTTTGCGTCTCTGTGGCAACCTCGTTAAAAAATGAAACAGAGGTCTTTGAGCATAGTTTTCTAATTTCAATATCGTTAAAAAATGAAACCAATTACGAGGATATTTTTTTGTCTCTGTGGAAACCTCGTTAAAAAATGAAACAGAGGTTATGAGCATAGTTCTTGTTTCTGTGTCAATGCTCATTCAAAAATGAAATAGTTTTTCGCCTCTCTATTTGAGTCAAGTCCTTCGTCTAGTATTTGAAGCTTCATTTCCTCCACCTTTGTTGTTGGATGAAACCAATCTTGGGGGGAAATACATCCATCCTCTGGACTTCATGCTGAAGTTTGAACCACTAGATTCTTAAGCTGGGGGTTAAGTACCAACCATGCGTTGGGAAGTTGCGAGCATAGTTTTGTATGGTTCAAGCTTGTGTAAAAATGAAACCACTTACCTCAAGCATAGTTTCCTCTAGTTCAAGCTTGTGTAAAAATGAAACCAAGTCCAAGCATAGTTTTGTTTAGTTTTTAAGCTTGTGTAACAATTAAAATCTATTCCAAGAATAGTTTTGTTTGTAGGCTGCTAATATATTTGGGTGCGAGAATGACCAGAGATTCTTGAAACCAGAGATTCTGGGTTCGATCCCCAGTGGATTCGCCAATTTTGTTATTGGACTAATCACTACGTGTGGACACTAACTGATCTCCCTAGATCCACCTAGATCTAGAACAAAACACACCAGAACATGACGCTTTCCTTAAGTTTTAGATATTGAATTTACGAACCAAAGAGGGATGGGTGACATACCGTTTAAATGTCACTTCCTCTCACCATCGCCATTCTAACTCCGTTCCAACGCTCATACAATGATGAGCCTGCAAAAGAACGCAAACAACCAAAGTGATAGCAATAGCATAAACTTAATATAAACCTATGTATGTGATCAAGGAATCATACAATAAAACACAACAAGTTTCATAGGAAAGAATCATATTACTGTATCATATTAAATGTGAAAGAGAGATTACAACCATGGCCTTGATGTCGTAAGGTCCCTTTCAAATGTCCTTCGTTCTCCTCACACTTTCACTCCAAGAATTCTGAGAGTATAGATCTGATAATATTCACAACCTATCTATTGCCTTCAGAGGGGTCAGTGGCCTGAGTTCCTGAAGAGAGAAGGGAGAAGAACTTTTCCTGAGAAAAGAAGTTGCATTTTGCTGTGTAAAAGCCTTATAAAAAAGGGAATTTTGCAGGCTACCTATGTATTAGGGTGCGAGAATGCCTGATTCTTGTAGGTTGCACCATAGCTAAGGTGCGAGATGTTCGCAGGTTTCTCTATAGGCAGGGTACGAGAATGCCTACACGTGGGAAAAACAAGTGTTTTCTCGAATCTTCTAGAAGGAGAAACTTCTATGGTGAGGTGGCATCCAAATGGTTTGGATATTACTCGCTTTCATGATTTAGTGGGACCATCCTAACCTCCTAACATTATCCTCTTCAACTTATAAAAGGAGAGGAGCTCTCATGGAGAAGGGGTTCTTGAGCTTGTTAGCTTTGGTTGGCTTGGAATTATTATCTTGGTTGGAGTGGATTTGAGATTTATGTAGAGTCTGCTAGGGAAAACAAACAACACACGCTAAAAATCTAGTAAGCAAGCAAGAAAACAAAAACTTCTCACAATGAACGCACTAGTTGGTGATGAAATCCAACGTCGCGGGAACAATGTAAGAAGGGGCTAAGAGAGAGCGGGTGGAAAAGTTACGTTGACGACTTTCTTAATGGACTTACACCCTGGTGCAAGCTCCCACACATAATCGTGGGTATACCCTCCAAGGATCCCAAGTGAGTTTGTTTAACGTCAATTCCAGGTACCGTAAAGACTTTCCCCTTCACAGTCACCTCATGTAAGAACCTAGAAAGATAGGCCACTAAGGTTACCACCAACAACAATAAAGCCTGGGGGGATAGTTGACAGTCCGATCCACATGCAAGGGCAGGGTATCTAGTCTGAAATCAACTCAAAAAGCTTCCACTCATCACTGTGGGTATACCTCCAAGTGATCCCCGTAATACGTGCAATCTCTACATTGATATCAACAAAGCGGGGTGAGTAACTCTGCCAATATCAATGCGATCTCGTGCTTGAACCTTGTGTGAGAAGGGCTTCCAAGGACAAGATGTTGCAAATGGAATTTAACACTCCCTAACACAAAATGCCATTGTGTGTTTTGTGTTTTGGAGAGTGTATATCACTTCCTACTCCAAAGCGCTAGCCTAGCTAAACGTTGGTGTAATAGAGCCCTAAAAAAGAGTTACTAGTTAAATTTTATGATTGTGCAGTGTTATTAAGAGTTGTTGTTTACTCAAAGGAAACAGAGATGAAACTGATGTTGTATGACTCTGACCCAACAATACATGGATGAGAATGAAAAATATATCGATTTTCGTTCAATGAATCCTATGTATGGGAGGGAGAGAGAATTTTTCCGGATCAACCTTGAACTACAATTCAAAATTTCATTTAAAATGAAAATGCAACAAATCACGCATCGATAACAATTCCCTATCAATTCCTTTTCAATAATTTCAATAATTGATTTTCAATGTTTTCGAAAACGAAAATGATTTTTTGAAAGAAAAACTTTTGTTCACTTTTCAAAAATGACCCACACTATGATAGTGAGAGTACAGAAAATAAAAAACCAATGAATAAGATATGACAAAAAACCCAAACCACTCTTTCAAAGAAAACAAAAATAAGAAGCAAACCAATCTAGTTTTTTCAATCGCAAAAGAAAAGTGATCTTTCAAACAATAAGCAATTGATAAAGACCAAGAAACTCAACTTTCAACCGATTGCCGATCCTTGACCAAACAAGCACACTCAGATTCCGAAATCAGAGAGTATAGCTATGCCAAGAAAAGTCAAGAAACAAAAGTTAAAACAAAAGTGACAAGAAGAGCCTGTGAAATCCTAGGATTGTTCATGCACGAAAATGAAGACATGAAAGACATCAATCAATGGTCCAATAAACTCTTATAAGGCACCTAGACTGATCTGGGTAGTTGAAGATGCCAACACTCAAATCCAAAAGTTTGAAAAAATGAGTTCCCAGGCTGGCAATATTACACAGTGCGAGAATTAGTGATTCTCGCAGGTGACCCTTGAGCAGAGTGTGAGAACCTCACATTGAACCTAAAGGTAGGATGTGAACTCTATAGATTCTTGCAGGATACTGTGAAGTGCAGTGCGAGAATGTCTGAACTTAGTCAAATTTTTGGAAAATGACATAAAATTTGAAGAGGCCTCTGGACCCAGAGGGTCTATTAGGGTATCCTGAAGACTCAGAGATTGATATGAAAGGATAAAAGGAAAACAAGAGAAAATAGCCATGGAAAAACACCAAAATCCACAAAGAAAATGGGTTTACATCATTAACAGTCATAGGGATGATGAAAATAATGTGTAACACCTCAACAGACCACCAGTCACGACACTCACCACGGTGCTAGAATCTTGCGGCCATGAGACATATGGATGGCCCCATCTCTATGAGACAGACCCTGACTTCGCCACCACCTACCAAATGTTGGGTGCAAATGCAGTTGTCGATAATTTCCATCTTTAGGATGGGTTGTTGTGTCATCTAGGCCATATCCATGTTCCATAAAGTGAGCGAGTGAAGCTTATTTGGGAAGCCCACTATAGTCGGGTGGAAGGACACTTTGGTGTTGAAAAGACAGTGGCGATGCTACAGAAACATTTCTACTGGTTGAAACTTTGACAGGAGGTCAGCAAGTATATCAGGTCCTGCACTGCCTATGATTTTGTCAAACCGACCACTAAGAAATAGGGCCTTTACACCCCTCTTCCTACTCCTAATAGGCCATGAGAATCCATCTCAATGGACTACATGTCGGGCCTCCCTTCCACCAAGTGGGGAAATGACTATGTTTTTGTGGTTGTTGATTTCTTTTCTAAGATGGCGATTTTGGTTGCCTGTAAGAAGAGCATCACAACAGAGGCCACTTCCAAGCTCTTCTTTGAACGAGTCTGGGAACATTTTGGAATCCCATAAACCTTTGTCTCAGATCGGGATAGACGATTTCTTAGCACATTCTGGTCAAGCCTCTGGTCATTGTTGGACACCAAGCTCACCAAATCCACGACCTTCCACCCCCAGACAGATGGCCAAACCGAGGTTGTAAATCGAATGATTGTGCATATCCTTTGCATGTATAATTAAAATAACCCTCGCACATGAGGTGAGAGCCTTCGCTATGTCCATCATAGCTATAAACGAGCCTGCATAGCTCAACTGGCCAGAGCCCCTTTCAAGTGGGGTCGGGATTCAAACCATTGGGACCCATAGATGTTGCACTTCCCCTTGCGGTCACCTCGACCGACTCATCTCCTACTCCAACTAAATATGACAAAGCCACCCGGTTCATTGATCAGATCCAACACATCCGCCAACAGGTTCGGGATATCCTACAGAAGTTCAATGACAAGTACAAACAGAGCCATGATCAACATCGGGTGCCACATAAGTTTGGTTGCACTTGCAGAAAGAACGCCTTAGAGGACCCCATCGAAAGCTTCTCCCACTCCGTTATGGATCATACACTATTAGAAAGGCCGTGTGGGATAATTCTTTTGAGCTCAACATTCCTCCTTTCATTGGTCCGCACCCAGTGTTCAACGTGGATCTCCTTCGCCCTTATTTCCTACCATTATTGGACACCTCAGAAGTAGCAGAATAACTGACACCAACATAGCTAAAACCTGACTGCCTACAATAAGCATCCGATGATCATATTGTGGATAGACAGATCAAGGGAACTCAACAACAAAGGATCCAACTTTATGGAGTTGTCAAAGCAGGGTAGCTCCTGCACCAAGGCAAGTGGTTCACCCGGGGCCAAATTCAACATAAATTTCCTCATCTAATAGACAACCTCAACTCAATGGAGAACATTGCTTCCTAAGGAGGGAGTATTGATCCATATGGATATTGGTGTCCACCCACCTTTTCCAACTGGCTCAAAACAATTTTATGACAATTTTGGCAATTTACTATTTTTAGCAGTTTTAACTCCCGGGGCCATTTTGAAGGCCTAAATGAAGGTTTTTCGGGATCGATCTCCTCAATGATAGTTGAAGGCATGATTGATACCCCAAAATTAATCTCCTCGATGATACCTTTCCAATGGGCTATGGCACGCCTAAAACGGAGATCGTATGTAAAAGTTACGACCCCAGGAAGTTGATGTACTAACTTACCCAAATGGGGCCCACATGACTTTTGGCGCTTCATCTCCTAGGGTTAGGTTTTTGGATGTCTAGGGTTTTTGGAATTTCTGCTTATTGTAAAAAGGATTTCAGAGCCTCATTGTAACCTTCTTTTTGTGAATGCATGTTGTCGTCACATCTCTTCTCAGAGATAAGCCGCCACCATTCCAGCAAGCTCGTTTCCGCTACACAGTTTCAGTTTATTTCGTTATTGAATAGAAAACCAATTTTACTGTATCTCTATTATTTTTTGTTAAGCACCTATTAATAATCTGCATTCATTTCGTTCTACTCATAAAATCTGGATCAATATTCCTCAACATTAACCAAAAAGTTTGGAAATGAATTCTTACAATTACAATACTATGTTAAAATTGAATTCGATAAAGCATAGTGTAAAAGTTCGACTTCCACTTTGCAAATTTTTAGTGCGTTATTGGAATGATAGTGTTGAAATTAAAGCCATTCTATGTACATGAGAAATTAACAAATTAACATGAATACAAGTAAGTCAAACTCGGCTACATGGATTATCTACGAATCCAAACACTTTTTTTTAACGAGTTGTATTTATTAAAGTTATTAGCTAAAGAGGGCATTGTCGACTAGTAGAATGATTGATTTGAGAGGCACATTCTATGGCCCAGTATAAATTTGATGTGTAATTTAGTTGCTAAATTGAACATGGAGTTGACAGGTGGTACTCTTAAATAATAATAATAATAATAATAACATGGAGTTGTCGACTAGTAAATGAAGATTTTATATGTAAGCTCTAACATTTTGCCAAATGAAACACACACACACACACACACACACACACACACACACACATATATACATATTAAAATTAAATTAAACTAACTTAATTAAACCAAGATAAAATAAGATTAAAGAGACTAATTAACAAGGAATAAAAATGAACAATTAAGGAGGAAGGGTTTGCACCTTGAGAAATTTGATCAGTCTAGACTCTTTTTAAAACCTGAGCTAAGATGTGTCTATAGTAGTCTATTTGCACAAAGATCTGTATTTTCCAATTGGCCTAAGAATTGGACATGCTTCCATCTCTTGTCTTTTCAACAAAATTTAATTAAACCAAGATAAAAGAAGATTAAAAAGACTAATTATCAATGAATTGAATTGAACAACCTAGTGCATCTCACTATAAAATGGGTTAAGGAGGAAGGTTTTGCTTCTAAAGAGATTTGATCCATCTCAACTCTTAGTAAAACCAGAGTTAAAAGCAGAGTTAAGATGTGTCTATACTGGTCTACTTGCACAAAGAAGATCTGTATTTTACAATCTGCCTAAGAATTAGACATGCTACCATTGCTTGTCTTTTCAAGTGATTTTAATTAAACCAAGATAAAAGAAGATTAAAAAGACTAATTAGCAAAGAATAGAACTGAACAATCTATTGCACCCCATTATAAAATTGATTAAGAAGAAAAGATTTACACCTGTAAAAATTTGATCACTCTCAACTCTTGTAAAACCAATGTTAAGATGCGTCTATACTGATCTACTTGCACAAAGGAGATCTATATTTTGCAATCGGCCTAAAAATTGGACATGCTTGAACGGACTTGCCCTGACTTTTCCAATAGGCTACAGAATTGTAAAATTCTTTTCCACTCGCTTAAGAATTGCACTACTGCTACCTGAAATCAGTATTTTCCAAAAGATTTTTACGTGATTTATCCTTCCACGGACGAAAAAGCTAATGGTCAATATATTATTGTCCGATCATAATTCAATTATTCCTATGCCTTTTTCTTTAAGAAAACCATCTTAAAATAAAATAATTTTTTATCTGTATTTATTTAATAAAATAAAATATTTAGAAAATATTTTATTGAATAAGAACAATTGCAGTATAAATGTTGAAGGATAATTAAGTTAAATCTCATACGAACAATTTCACCAAATTTTGAGTAAAATTAAAAAAACAATATCCCAAAAATAGTAAAACAGTAAAAATACAACATAATGCACTAAACAAACGGCTTGTTTATTTAGCTTTAATTAGTAAATTATACAAACAGCTTTCATTAACAACATAATTCCATTTGTTCCATTTTTCCTCCTTTCAAAGTTTATATTCGTAAATTTTTTAGTTTTAATTATATATAATAACGATTAATTTAACATTAAATTGGATCAAACTGTTATATAAGAATTCTTTTGTTTACAAGAAAAACAATCTTTTAACATGCAGATTTGATTTTTTAGCATAAAAACTCAACGATATCCAGTGACGGGAGGTAGATTAAATATGGTCGGAAGGTTGTGCATTTTTAATAGAAAAATATTACGTTTAATAATTTGAAGTATGAACAAAGGAATTCAAAGACGGGCATTGAAAGGAAGTATTTTAAAGTATGAAAATTATACATGTTTATACAATCTTCAAGTAAAACTTGGAAATAATGGAGAAAGTGCCAGTTGTAAGTACGAGTTATAAGTTTTAGTTGTGAGAGTCAGTTGTAGGCGTGTTAAGAGTCAGTTTTTAGTTAAGAGTCTAGTTGTCTTTGGTTTGCATGTAACCGACTCGGTAGAGTCTTTTCCTATATAAAGATGTAATCCGTCTTCATTGAATAATACATAAGTGAGCATAGCCTCACCTTGTGTTTTGGTTCATATATTTTATCTTGGTATCAGAGCCGCGGGGAGAAGTGCGAAAATTATTGAAGTTCGCAGGTCCCTCCTCTGGTAGGGTGCGGTGGCATACTACTCGAATTTTTTTTTGAATCTCGGATTTCCGCAGTGTGTTGTGTATGACAGTGCGGAAAGTTTTGGCGATTTCCGTAGTCTATTGTAGTGTGAGGTGCGGACTTCTCGCAGGCTACTGAAGCGTGAGGTGCAAACCTCCCGCAGGCTACTATAACGTGAGGTGCAGAAAAGTTTATTGTTGGTCTGACCTACCAGATAAGAAGAGGACGCACGGGTTATTGAGGAGAGTCGCTCCAATTTTTTTTTTGATTGCTAAGTTGCATGTCATTGCATGGAAGAGTCCTCATCTACTGAATTAGCGTGAGCAAATCCTGCCCCTCCATATGGTTGGTTGAAACTTGCGTGGAATTGTCCACAAATACTTATCCGTCAGAGTGCATGCGGAGGCAATATTCAACTCTGCTGTCACGATTTCCGAGGAAGCGTAAGCCCCTATGGGTTCAAAATTTCCACCTTTGCTTTCACAATTTCCTTCACAGTGGCCTATGGTGGCTTAATGTAGATCTTTTATTTTAATACACAAAGATTAGTTGATGCCACGATTTATAAATTATTTAAAAGGTGGATATATATAAATTGCTTTATAAATAGTAAAGTGGATATTTTGTTTTGTGAGATATAAAACTTTATAAAGTGGACTATAAAATTTATGAAAGTGGGTAAGAAATTGTGAGGTGGATGTTTAAATGAGGGAGTTATAAGTTAAGTTTTTTTCTTTAAAAAAAAATTGGATATTTTGGATATTAAGGTGCATGCTTGATTTAAAGGTTGATATATGCATGTGAGGTGGTGTTATGATTTAAAAGTGGTTGCACGCATGATTTAAAATGAGAAAAGAGGTAGATTTGGATTATTGGATCCGAAGGCAGAGCGACGGACTGCTTAGCATATGAGAAAACTTGATAGAAAGTTGCATATCCTTGGTGTTTTACTTGCAGAGAATATCTTGCAGTGATGGTGAATCATCTGGCAGAGACCTACCTCAACGATGCCAACAAGTTAGATGGCTCAAACTTCATTAACTGGAAATTCAGGATGTAGACGCTCATGGAGGGCTATGGTGTCTGGAACATTGAGAAGGGAACTGAACTGAAACCTGATGCGACTGCAGGTGCAACAACAACACAGATCCAAGATTGGGAGAAGCGCGAAAACAAGGCAAAGGTATTGTTGCGCATGTCAGTTAAAGATAGCATAATTCCACATATTAGAGACGCTCCAACTTCTGCTGCAACATGGACAACTCTTAAAGCATTGTATGAAACTAGCAACAAAAATCGCATTTTGTTCCTGAAAACTAAATTGCTATGCATTAAAATGGATGGAAATGAATCTGTTAGTTCATTTTTGGGTCGCATTATAGAGGTGAAAGACAAGCTAGTAAATATAGGGGAAATTGTTTCCAACATTGATCTAGTGACTATTACCTTAAATGGTATGCTAGAAGATTATCATATGTTCATAACAAATCTTGTAGCAAGGGAGGCCATTCATGGAAGAGAGGCAGTTCATCGCAGAGAAGACAATCTCCACATCAAGGTATGCAATCTGATATGAATGAGTCAAAGAGTTTTTTTTATTGTGGTCAACTGTTAAGAACCCAATAGATCCAAATATATCTGAATACAATCTCCACACAAGATATATGAAACCATATAGAAAACCACAACTTTATTATTACCAAACCCTTGAGGTAGGGAAACACCATACAATGGATCATATTATGGAAGGGATCCTCTCCTGTTCACTTGCCTCTTCGAGGGGGCATCCTCCTAATGAGCTT
>JZKD02S1173527.1:295744-307451 GCA_000966675.3 Picea glauca | reverse complement strand
GTGTAAGTTAAAGAAAGCATTGTATGGACTAAAACAGGCACCTAGGTCATGGTATGAGAAGATAGACTCTTTATTTCTTCAACAGGGTTTTATGCGGAGAAAAAGTGATCCAAATATGTATACCAAATTTGATGAACAGGGGTATATAGTATTGATTTCATTATATGTTGATTATTTAATAATTACAAGAAATGCAGAGAAGTTAATTGATGAAATCAAGGAGAAGTTATCAAAGGTATTTGAAATGAAAGATCTTGGTGAGTTACATTACTGCCTAGGTCTTGAAGTTTGGAGAAATGTAGGCCAAACTTTTGTTTTTCAGAGTAAGTATATCAGAGAAATACTTAAGAGATTTAAAATGGATCAGTGTAAGTCTTATATTGTTCCCATGCAACAGAATGTGAAATTGTCTTGTGATGATGGTTCGAAGGAGGTGAATGGCACAATGTATAGATAGATGGTGGGTAGTCTGAATTATCTCACCACAACCAGACCTGATATTTCATATTTTGTGATTGTGTTAAGTCAGTTCATGGTGAAACCTCATGAAAGCCATTGGAATGCAGCAAAGGAAGTACTCAGGTATCTAAAAGGTACACTTGATTATGGTATTAAATATAATGATGCATCTGATGTTAAGTTGACAGGTTATTCAGAGTCTGATTGGGATGGCAATCTAGATGATTCAACCACTGGATATGCATTCAGCATTGGATCTCGGGTTATTTCATGGAGTAGTAAAAAGAAGCCTATTGTATCTTTGTCTTCTACCGAGGCAGAATATAAGGCCTTGTGTGCAGCAACTTCTGAAGTTGTTTGGTTAAGAAGACTTCTTCAAGATGTTGGAGAAGAATGAAAGGAACCTACGATGATCAGATGTGATAATCAAATTTCAATCAATATTGCGAAGAATCATATTTTTCATGCAAGGACAAAGCATGTTGAAGCCCAGTTTCATTTTGTTCGAAAAAAGTTGCAGTCAAATGAAATAACTCTTATGTATTGTAATACTAGTGAAAATGCTGTTGATATTTTCACTAAGCCTCTTGGAAAGATTAAGTTTGAACTGTTTAGAGAGATGTTAGGTGTATAAGTCAATCCATTCTCCATTAAGGGGGAGATTTGGAAATAATGGAGAAAGCGTCAGTTGTAAGCACCAGTTATAAGCTTCAGTTGTGAGAGTCAATTGTAGGTGTGTTAAGAGTCAGTTCTTAGTTAAGAGTCTAGTTGTCTTTGGTTTGCATGTAACCGACTCGGTAGATTCTTTTCCTATATAAAGATGTAATCTGTCTTCATTGAATAATACAGAAGTGAGCATAGCCTCACCTTGTGTTTTGGTTCGTATATTTTATCTGTAAACAATTTGTAAGGTTCATAGGCAGTCCTATCTCTCAACTAGAGATCTTTGCAATAGCACCATTTTCCATACATTTTACCTAATTGACAATGATTCTACATTATAAACTACTTGGAGTCACGCCATAATATTTGATCCCACAAAATTAGGTTTAGCATCGCATATCAGTGGAATTTTTGGGGAAAAAAAAATTTGGATTCATAGAGAGTGTAAGAGTGGAATTTTTGGGGAAGAAAACAATTGGATTCATAGAGAGTGTAAGAGATGCGTGAATTAGCTAAAAGACCTATATAATTGAATTAGATAACCAAAGACTTGATAGTACTAATCACTTTATAAAGAAGGTATACTGCCATAATGGAATATGGAATGGTGAGGGGATAGATAGAAGAGCATAAGGAGTTTCTATCGGCTGGATAAACTAGAAGTCCATCGATAAGCTGGGCACTTCTAATTGCAGTGGATTGCATTTTTTAAGGTCTTCAATACTATACTTTTTTCACAAAACATGATCAGTTCCAGGCAGTCAAAGAGAATAGAATTTGTTGGGATTTTGTGACAACGAATTCCTTCAAGGATGGATTTGAATGCTATTATTCTGCATTGGTTGCAACTAAAATAGACCAAGTTAGAATATGGATAGGGATTGCATTTAATATTTAGTTTCTCATAAATGTATATAAATACATGTAAGCTTGTAGAGGCAGAGAGAGATAGAGTGAGAACTCGCTAGTCTGTTGTAATCTCCATGATCTGAATAATAAGGCTCCATCTCCATGATATGAATAATAAGACAACGGATGCCTATTCTTGGTGGAAGTAGTCCAACGTTTGGGTGAGTTTCTTATTTGTGTGATTGTTAATTATCATAAGTGATATGTGTTTTCCACATTTGCAATTCTAACAAGTGGTATCAGAGCTGGTTGGAGGAGAGATGTCGAGGGAATCAAATTTTGGAGGAGAAGCAATAACTGTGTAAAGTGCGTCTATTTATACATCGTCGCAGGTCCCTCCTCTCAAAAGATGTGACATCTTATTACTCGAACTTACGCTGATGCAAAAAAAACTGAAATTGTTGCAGTTTAGGATTGAGAAACAGTGCATAGATATTTCAAAATCACCGCACTCCAAATGTATTCAGAGATGTGGACTCACCACACTCTAGTAGTAGCGTGAGGTGCAGTGACTCCTTTTAAAATCAAAAGCCACAGTCTCCTGAAACTAACCCACATGTTTTTTTATGGAGTGAAACTAATTTATGGTATGGTCTTTTTTTTTTAAAGTTTAAGGTATTAAATTTGTACGGGTGGAGGAATGATGAAAAGGTGAATTTATATCATATGATATTGTATTAAAAGAATAAATTCAGGTGGGTGGATGTTTTGTAAAAGGTTTTTTCTTTTATGAATTTTATTTTTTAATAAAAAGTGAGGGTGGTAAAAAAGATTTTTTAATCAAATATTTTATTAAACATTTTTGGTTAACACTATTAATCTTCCATATTTAAAAGACTTTGGTTATTATAAGCAATGATTTGGGTATTAGGAGGTTTTTGTGATAATGGATAAGATGGAGAGTTCGAAGTTTGAAGTTGAAAATTTCAGCGGTAAAAACAACTTTGAGCTCTCGAAGCTCAAGATGCAGGATTTACTGGTCCAACAAGGGTTGCAAAAAGCATTGGCACACAAGTCAAAGAAACCAAGATCCATGATGAATGATGAATGTGAAGATATGGATGCAAAATCTCTTAGTACCATTTGTTTATGTCTGGCAGATGATGTTATGTTTAATATCGTAGGAGAGGATACAACATCAGGCTTATGGAGCAAGTTGGAAAGTCTATATATGACGAAGTACTTGACGAACAAAATCTACTTGAAGAGACAGTTGTACAGCTTGCAGATGAAAGAAGGTACAAACGTTGTTGACCATTTAAATAACTTCAATACCCTTATAGTTCAATTGACTAGTATGGAAGTTAAATTTGAAGATAAGGATAAGGCTATTACACTATTGTGTTCGTTGCATGAGTCTTGGGATAATCTAGTCACCTCTATTAGCTTTAGCTCAGCTGATGTTTTAGATTATTACTCTATTGTGGGATCTTTGTTGGTTGAGGAGATGAGGAGAAAATATAGTAAAGAAACCTCAACTTTAGAGGCGATGCTGACCAGAGGTTGAACTAAAGAGCAGAATGAGAGAAGTTTTTCTCGATCTAAGTCAAGCCATAGAAAGGGTAAAGCAAAATGTTGGTACTATGGAAAAATAGGACATCTCAAGAAATATTGTTGGAAGAGAAAGGAATCTGAGGATAGCTCTACAAAGGAAACAAATTTGGTTGTAACATATTCAGGTATGTCTAATCAAGTTTTATCTTTTTCTAGTAATTTACAATATCAAGAAGAATGAAACTTAGATTCAGGTGCCTCCCACCACATGTGCTCACATAGAAATTGGTTCATTTCTTACCAATCTGTTGATGAGGGTGTAGCGTTTATGGGAAATGGTATTTCTTGTAAAACTATTGGGGTTGGTTGTCACATCCCCAAAAATAAAATATTTTTGAAATTTAAATTTTTTGGAAATTCATTCCATTTTTAGTAAATTCGAATCTGGAAAATTTTTGCCATTTATGGCAATTCCAAATTTCAAATTTAATAATTGTAATTAATTATTATGATTTTTGGACATGGATTTGATTTCACCCAACTAACTAGTTGATTATGACACTGGTATGAAAACATAATATTTTATATTGATTACAGGAGGACAAATGGAACAACCATGTTAAAATCAGCTGACCATGACTCCATGAGTGGGAAACATGTTGGAAACACCTCTGGGCTGATTATTACAAGTGGAAAATCAGGGATTTGGCCACTAGAAGCCCCTAAAAATCAAGGATTTAGAAAGCTGTGAAAATCCCCAAGGGAGGGAAAAAATACCTCGACAAATAGACTTGGTTTGATAGATAGCATATGGGAGGAGGCGAGACGCTACCAATTATGCTGGAAAAGAGACTAATGATTTTTTTTTCCTTTGTTGTTATGAACACTACGGAATGAGTGTGAGGCAAGAGGAATAGGATGGAACTGAACGACATTGAGGAGGAAGAGTTTCCAAGTTCACCCTCATGGGTTCATGGTCAGGCTAGGGGGTGAATTGGGGCAAGTGATTTTGATTACCCTATTATATGGTTGGGGGGAACGTGGCTATTCCCTTTGCCTTCCCGCTAACTGGTTCAGATATGTCTCCTATCCCTCTCTGCGTGATTGACCTTATATATAATGTGATGTATTTATTAAAATTGAATCGAATTATTTCCCATCTTCTATTGAATGATTTAGTCATAGTTGTAGTGCAATTATTAAAACTGGTATCAATTTAATAATCCTGGGCGAAATCTTCCCATATAAATTGATGTATTTCTGCATGTCTTTATAAATTGTAAATCGTTATTTTTGCTGCAAGAACTTATACACAGAGTTCATTTTTTTTTTACAAACCTATGAATTCGAATGCAAACAGGATCAAGTCAAGTATATATACACCTATATTATTATGTGTTATCACTAGAATTAAAACTGTATGCTTTAGAAATGACAACATGTATTTATCAAACCCCGGTTTACGCATCTTGAATTTGAAAGTGCAAACTATTACCAGCAAGATAGATTTACCCCACACAGTAAAAACATCTAAAGCGAATGGCCACGAACATAGATCTGTAATTATGTTCATATCGATTCATACAAATATATGTAAATAAGTAAACAACCACAGGTCATATCTTAATACTCGACTCGGATAAACCCTGTCCCTAAATTCTTTCAGCAGTAAAGAAAATAGGAATATTTTAGATCCATCAAGATAATACGATATACCTGAGCAAAAGAAAGAAAATTTATTTTTAAGAAAAAAGTCCTTCAATATATAGATAATCCCTCTGAAACCTTTTATAACTGTAAGTTTTGAATCATACAGAGATTTAAAGAAAAATACTGAAGTGACAGGCTTAAAGACCAAGTGCCGGTCTAAGATACATACAAACAGTGAAACGAGTTGTTTGATACAAAAAACCTTATAGTGTTCAATTCAACCGGAAAGAAATTTTCGTAGGAAAAACCTTCAAATTATCATTATTCTTGACTGTCGAACCTAAAATCAAGGTTACAAAAACTTTACCTCTTTCCAAACTACTGTGGAAACCAAGTGCCTTATCGAATGCCTACAAATCAAAATTGATAACCCTATTTTGTCGGGTCTCCTGAGTGGTTAACAAAAAAGGAACTCGAATACCTTTTTATCGAAGATGAAGAGAAGGCTCCAAAATCATTGCGAGTACACAGGCCTGAAAGTGTTATCAATTCTAAGAATTAGTAACGTTCACAGGAAGTAATAGAATACCAACAAATAATTACTATTAATGAAATTTATCAGAGAGTACTTAGCTTCCGATTTAGTGGCCTCACCCTTTTCTTTCCTTATCTATTGTCTCCTGGATTGACATACAAGTGGTGGGAGAAGCACGTAACAAGGCTCTGATGGGTCCTCACATCAGCAAATCCCACCATTAGTAATTATACTAGTACTGTGAATGAAAACAAAATTTTAACAAAATAAAAATACAATTACAAGAGATTTAACATAGCAATTTAGATAATGGTATTGTCTTCTATATTAAACAAACAATTATATCGAGTTGCGACGAAGGCTGGTTTCGAATCAAGATATTACCCCAAACTTTGAACTCCCCAACCCTCCCCAAAGCAAGACTATAGAAATTAATGTGAGAAAACAGTCAACACAGGGCGTGACAAGGTCAGACCCCTACGAGATCACCTTGCAACAGTTGGCATTACTAATATAAGAAAAAAAAAAATGTTGGTGCGGACTCTTATTTGACAGAAGCATTACCCTTATAAAAATTACTCAATGAACCTTTTATTCAAAAGACATATGCTGTAAGGTTTATTCTAGGAATTGGGTGCGAGTATCTCTAAGTAGTATTGCCTTTTGTTTACCCAATAAGTAATGACTACAAATTCATTGAAAATGGAACTAAGGGACCGAACGGAATGCCAAACAAAAGGATGCAACCATTTCAAAGGAAAGTCTTGGAGAAAAGTAGTTGTCACACACAAGTACCCTAACCCTTTTAACACAAGGAAAAAACCCCGCATATATTTCGATCCTGGTGTCGTCCTATAACCACCAGCTAAGAGCATGAAGTAGAGTGATCTCGGGCAATACCGGACACCTTAAGCTATTTTACCAGGGGGCTAAGCTGACAAATCTCTGAGCTTTGAGAGCGAGGAGACAGAGTGATAAGGACTGCCCCATTCTCGGTACATCGAAAGGAAACACACGAAAAACTGGTGAACAAACTGAAAGTAAAAAGGGCCCTTCACCGATTGGGAACACCAAACCTATACATCTCTGATTTTAAATTGCATAATAGATTCATAATAGGAAAGGAAAATATTACCAGGTAAACGGGTCGAGTCCAATGGAAGGGCTGAACAACGACCTCCAATGCACATTTTTCTCCTCACCCAAAAGAGCCACCACAGAGCTGCTATGGTTATCGCAAAAAGTTACAATGACGAGGAAGAACTTTCCCAACTCTAAGTGAAGAG
The DNA here is from genome assembly GCA_000966675.3 of Picea glauca. Taxonomy (NCBI): domain Eukaryota; kingdom Viridiplantae; phylum Streptophyta; class Pinopsida; order Pinales; family Pinaceae; genus Picea; species Picea glauca. The sequence continues at coordinate 300,455 of JZKD02S1173527.1, read as the reverse complement.
TGTACTACAAGAGTAAATGCCAAAGGACACAGCGCCATGTGCTCGGACAGAGTTGGCACATTGGGAGTAGGGAAGGCCAAGTGGAGAGTCATCAAGGCTGGTGTGAGAAAGACCCTCATTAAACATAGGCACAGAGCCTTAACTCTTTCTAGCAGATACTTTCCTTCCCTTACCAAACAATATACAAGATTAATGACAATCATATCACTTCTGACCAGTTGTAAGCATTTTGGTCACAGAACTAACTCGTTTAGTTAGCTTACCCTTCCCTCTTCTCTATCGATGGAACAACCCTTTAATTATGAGTTAGTTGCATAGGACTTATGCATTAGACTTGTCTGATTTTAAAACCTTAAGTCGAATGACTACAAATGTATGACCATGCCTGAGCCTTAAGGGAAATTTGTTTCAGCGAATCAGTCTTTGACAAATTAATACCACTTACTACGACTTGATATGAGTCACACCAAAATCTTAACTCTGAACGTTTGCTAAGCTTGATGGGTATGCTTTATGATAGTGCAACGTTGTACACTTGTGCACAACATGAAAATCATTTTATTTTAAGGAGATTTGGATTCGAATCCTAATAAACATCGTACGCAAGTTAATATAGGTATAAGTAGTATTAAAATTTATAAAGAAATATATGTGTTGAAAGGTATTGTAACCTTTTGACATCCCACCTTATAAAGTATGAAGTTGGTTTTAACAGAGTATTGTCCTCATATAACAGATGGAATGTCGGTCTACAATGAAGGTAAACTTTAACATCCTGTTATAGAACTTTTATTAACGAGAAGCTGGAGGTTAATGTGCCAAAAGAAAAGCACACAAAAAAATTAAAAAATTATGTCAATTAGAGGTACATTACATATGGTATCAGAGAAGAGTTTACAACACTGGGCCTTGAATAGGGCCACATTAGCGCTTTGACATATATATTTTACTTATGCAAAACTAATAAAACCTTATTTGTTACAAACATAATACTTTTTTGTTTCATGTTAATCATGGCAGCTTAGAATGATGTTGAAATCTGGATGGAATAAAATCGAGAACAAGAACCTCATGGAAACCCAAGGCATAACAGTGACGGAATCTCTCCTACAGAAGTATTAGAAACAATGAAGAATCTTATTGTTGAGTTGCAGGTTTTCAAAGCAGACAATGAGAAATTGAAGAAGGCACAACAGGAACAACAAGAGATAAACGAACTCCTGCTACGCAACATAGTAACCAAGAAAATCCCAAAGGAAGATAACCATGACAAAGAGGTTAGTATAAGGGCCTATGATAACTCTGGGATAGAAACAGAAAAATGAGACAGTTCATCGGAAGGAAAACCTTCAGCCGAAGACAAAACTAAAACAGACAGAAAAAGAAAACAATTGGACCACCTTGAAGGAGAATTTAAAAAAATTAAACCAGCCACCTTTGATGGAGAATCTTGGAGAGGAGAAGAAGTTGAGGCATGGTTGCTGGACATCAAAAAATACTTTCAAATCTACAACTATTCCATCAATATGAAGGTCAGAATGGCCATCTACAATCTGAAAGGGAAGGCCAACATTTGATGGCAAGACCTGAAATTGGCCAAGGGCTTGAAGGAGAAATAGTTAGAATGGTGTGACTTTAACAAGTATTTCAAAAAACAATACCTTTCTACAAGCTATTATGAAATGAAAACAAAATAATTCTACGATCTATGACTCAGAAAGATGTCGATGGAGGACCTTATAAATAAATTCCTAGAGTTGCTAAGGTTCGTACCATACATCGAGGAGGATAAGGTAAAAGTCCAACGATTCTTAGGTTGTTTACCACAGGCCTACAGGGACAGAATTGAGTTCGACAACGAATGTGCTATGACCAGTACAAACAACAAGTGGAGTTTCCCAAAGCCTGGAAGGATAAGAAACAATATCAAATGAACCAGCGGAAGAAGGGATACTAGCCAACTCTGTATCGGAGTGCCGCAAAAATATTTCCAAGAAAGGATTTTCACTCCAACCATCCGAATACACAAGGCGGTGGAGAAGCGGTAAATTTAGGAACACAAAAGTTTGGGGATATCTCCCGCAAGTCACTAAAGTGACGGGAATGTGGAGAACCTCATCTAAGGAGGAACTCTCCACATTTAATTTCAGCAAACAGAACCGGTGTTCATAATTTGTAGGAAGCTTCAATAGTGGGAGACATGGGCAGAAGCCTGCATTGGATAAATGCAGCCATAGATGGTCGACAAGCTGACCACCAGTCCTCAGTGGTAGAAATTGAAGGTAAAATCAATGACACTCGAATTTCTTTTTTAATTGACCCTGGAGCTATGTTAAGTTATGTTACCCGTGATGTAGTAGAGTCAAATAAACTTAAGAAACTGAAGCATGCAAAATCATGGCTTGTACAACTAGCAACAGGTACTAAAAGGAAAATAGTTGACTTTATTTTGATTTTGAGTTCATCTTAGATTGTCAAAATATAAGGACCAATCTGAACATCCTACCACTAGGATATTACGATATGATTATCAGGATGGATTGGTTGGAACAATACAAAGCAGTACTAGACTATTATACAAAGGTACTTAGCTATAAAGATGATTTTGGCACTGTTAGAACAACCCAAGGCATACCAAAACCTATATCAGTCCAACAAGTTTTAGCGATGCAACTCAAGAAATGTATTAGAAAGGGATGTCAAGTTTATGCCATCCAAGTGACGAATCTATTAGAAAAAAAAGACAAGCCAAAGTTAGAAGACTTTGTTGTCCTACGTGAATTCAGAGACATGTTTTTGGATGAGATATCAGAATTACCTCCTAGAAGGGAAATATACTTCTTCATAGACCTACTACACAGTTCATCCCCCATCTCAAAAGCACCCTACCGAAAGAGTCTACCAGAACTGACAGAATTAAAAATACAATTACAGGAATTGTTGGACAAAGAGTATATGAGACCAAGTGTCTCACCATGGGGGGCACCAGTCCTCTTTGTGAAAAAGAAAGACGATACTCTAAGACTATGTATTGATTATAGACAACTAAACAAAATGACTATTAAGAACAAATACCCCTCACCAAGGATAAATGACCTGTTCAATCAAGTTGATGGGGCCAATATCTTTTCAAAGTTGGATTTACAATCCAGTTATCATCAAGTTAGGATAAAGGACGAGGACATAAACAAAATAGTTTTTCGAACAAGATATGGAAACTATGATTTTGTAGTCATACCTTTCGGACTCACTAATGCACCAGCCACATTTATGTGCTTGATGAAGAGCATTTTCAGTCAGTACTTAGACAAGTTCGTAGTAGTATTTATCGACAATATTCTGGTCTATTCTAAAACGGAGGAGGAACATGATGAACACTTAAGAATAGTTTTGAAAACATTAAGGAAACACAAACTATATGCAAAATTAGATAAATGTGACTTTTATAAAAAAGAAATATAGTATTTAGGACATGTCATTTCCTCAAAAGGTATTGTCATAGACCTGGAAAAGATAAAATCCATTATGGAATGGCCATTACCTAATGATGTGGCAGATATCCGGTCATTCATGGGAATCATCGGATATTATCGCAGATTTATAGAAGGGTTTTCCAAGATAGCCTACCCTTTCACATCATTACAAAAGAAAGGGACCAAGTTTAACTGGTCAGAGAAGTGTCAAGACAGTTTTAAAAAACTGAAGGAATTATTGACAACTGCACCCATATTGAAGGTAGCAGACCCAGATAAATACTTCACCATATGTGTTGATGCAAGTAAATAAGGACTAGGTGGTGTCTTAACTCAGGAAGGACACGTTATTTTTTATGAGTCTCAGAAATTAAAAGAACACGAGCGAAATTATGTCACTCATGACTTAGAATTGGTAGCAGTAATACACGCCTTAAAAATGTGGCAACACTACATAATGGGCAGAAAATTTCTACTATTGACGGATAATAGTGGGGTGAAATGTCTATTTAACCAACCAGATCTTAATCCAAGACAAGCAAGATGGCTAGACTTCTTGAGCGAATTCAACTTCGAGGTCAGACATATCAAGGGTAAGGAAAATAAAGTAGAAGGGTTTAGGGTTTAGGGTTAAGGAAAATAAAGTAGGAGGGTTTAGGGTTTAGGGGTAAGGAAAATAATATTAAAATATATTAATAATATACTAAAATTATTATTTTATAATAATATATAAATTTATTTTATATAAAAATATCAAATTTCTTAATATAATAATTTCAAAATAAATAACATACTACTAAAAAAGAATTAGCAAAAATATATATTCATTATGATATTTTTTTAAGGGAAAATTAAAAATATTCTCCATAGAAGTCCTTCAAAGCCTTTAGTAGATGGTCTCATGTGAAAGGAAAATTAAAAATATTCTTCATACAGGATCTTCAAAGCCTTTAGTGGAGGGTCTCATGTGACAAGGAAAATTAAAAATATTATTCATAGAAGATCTTCAAGGCCTTTAGTGGAGGGTCTCACCCACATGATCCTAAGAATCCCTTTCTAGAAAACCTGAAGAAGACGTAAACATGTGTTGAATAACCTTTTGTAAAGCTTCTAGGAAGAATATATGGGTTCAATTCACTCTTTTAACTTCTCGATGTCTAAAGAAGAGTTGAAGATTTGAAGTGAATAAAGTTTGAAGTTATGTACCAACTTCGAAACAATTATGACGTGAGCAATGG
>JZKD02S1173527.1:248069-281665 GCA_000966675.3 Picea glauca | reverse complement strand
AAATGCAAATCTTCACTAAAAAACAAATCCACGCAGAAGATTTACTCACGGATTTTTAAAACCTCCACGTTGTATGCACGTATCCACGCCCTCCAATCTCACGCTGCATGCACACACGGGAATTGACTGAGTCCGCACCTCCCGAGTGTCTCGACTGCGGGAATATGTCGATTGTCCGCACCTCACGTATTGACCGTCTGCGCGAATTTCTCCTTCTCGTTTCGCTCGTAAGTTTGAGTAGTATTCCCCTGCACCCTACCAGAGGAGAGACCTGCGAACCTCTCCAATTTCCGCACCTTCTCCTCGCGGCTCTGATACAAGGATAAAATATGCGAGGCAAACACACACGGTGAGGCTACGCTCACTTCTTGATATTAAACGAAGACGGATTACATCCTTATATAGGAAAAGACTCTCCCGAATCGGCTACATGCAAACCAAAAGACAACTAGATAACTGACTCTTAACTCTTCTAACTGACGCTTATAACATGCGCTTATTACTGGAGTTATCAACTAGATAACATCTCCATTACTTTCAAGTGAAATTGGATTGAGGCTTAAGGAGGAAATTCATGTAAGGCTTAAGGAGGAAATTCATGTAGGAGGAGATAATGTTCCACACGCACATTGGAGCGGTGAAAACTACTCAATGTCTTTATCAGGCTCTTCCTCCGCGCAGTGATGGTACGAGGCTCTAGATTGTGCAAAGTCGTGATTCCTTTACATATCTCCGAAATTTTGACGAAATGTCGATGGCTGCGAAACGCTATTATTTATCTCCGAAATTTCGACGAAATGTCGATGGCTGCGAAACGCTATTATTTATCTCCGAAATTTCGACGAAATGTCGATGGCTGCGAAACGCTATTATTTATCTCCGAAATTTTGACGAAATGCCGATGGCTGCGAAACGCTATTATTTGTAGCATGCGTTTATATTAAATCATGGATTTAATTTGTATATATTATTCTATGGTGTTATCTATTCCATGTTTTTATTATGTATATATTATTCTACGTTCTCTTCTGTTCCTGCCCGTGATCCATGAATTGAATTTATGGTGTATTTTATTTGATTTTGTGATTAATGCAATATATTCATCATGGTTTCATGATTAATTAGAAAATGATTAATGAATATTTGTTGTATTTTTTTTTAAATAGGTGATGAATTGATAAAATAAATTGTTTGTATAAATTGTGTTTCTTTAAAATAATATATATATAAAATTATTAAATTTAACAATATAAATGATAATAATGTTCAAAAGTAAAATATCTTAGTTTTAATATAATAATTATTTTCCATACAATTTATTAAATATAATATAAAATAGTATTAATTTTATTTATAATCATAATATTTAAATATAATATATTAAAATTTATAAATTTATTGTATCTACTATTTTTTATTTAAAAGTATTAAATTACTTAATAATTTAAAAATATATAATATAAAATAAAAAAATTATTATTAGAAATATATATTCATTATGATGTTATAGTAAATTTTTTATTTAAAAGTATTAAATTACTTAATAATTTAAAAATAAATAATATAAAATAAAAAAATTATTATTAGAAATATATATTCATTATGATGTTATAGTAAAGGGAAAATTAAAAAGATTATTCATAGAAGACCTTCAAAGCTATGTGGAGGTCTCACTCAACACTATCCTAAAATGCCTCGAAGGAGGCAATTCTCTCTTCTAGAAAACCAAAAGAAGACGTGAATTTGCGTTGAATAACCTCTTCTCAAATTCTTAAGAAGAATAGGTGGATTCAGTTTACTCTTCTAGCCATTTCTCGATGCCTTGGGAAGAGTCAAGGATTTTAACTTTTGTAATAATGTGAATAAAGTTTATGTTCTGGACCAACCTGCGAAGATTTATCATTTGACCGTAGCCATGATGTACACATTACTTGCAATGCCTTCCCTTGGAATTCTCGAGTGATCGTAGTGGCATCCATACTCACACTGTTCAACATTGTATGCATACGACTTACATATATGAATCTGAACTATTTATTTATGTCTATATATTAATAGACATAATTAGGTTATTTCTTTATGTCAAGATATGAATACACATACTTAGGATCTTTTTAATTATTTAAAATATAGGGTTTTGTTTTACATTTTCCTTTAAACTTAAACTTTAGATTTCTAATTTTTTTCATTTTATTTTTATGTGTTTATATTTTTACATTTATTTAATCATATTTACTATGTATAATGAGCTTTTCATTTTGTGTTTTTTTTTTTTTTTATGAATTTTGATTTTTTTTATGAATAAGTTATATGCCAAAAGAAAACAAACTACATGAATGAATGTTGCTCAAAAATAGTAAGCTCCATAAACAGAGTGACTATTGGGCTACATAAACATAATTGTTAAATTAAATTGAACAACAATTTGAGTGAGAGTGACTATTGGGCTACATAAACATAGTTGTTGAATTAAATTGAACAACAATTTGAGTGTATTGATGAACAACAATTTGGATGTATTTATGATTGTGCAACAACTCTTAGGCAAGAAAAATCATTTTCTTGGGATTAGGGCCTCTGGTATGTGCACCACATTTCTTGTAGGAAAGTAAGAACAATGAAGGTTAATGCATTAAAGAAATAAATAGCATGGTGTCTAGGTATAGTTTTTCTCTCGGATACATGGTATATAATTTCGCTCTGAGGTACTATGGTCGATCGACTTGAATACAAACTTCCAGTCTCCAATATAATCTTCTGCAATATGGAAGATGTAAGCATGGATGTAGTGCACACATGGCATGTGTTCGATGCTTACTCTATAATGGCAGACAATACTGACTCTCACCTCGGATGTTTTGGTTTGAATAACTGATGGAATTATTTCACTGGCTTTAGATTCCCTCACAAACTTACCTCCCTCCTTCTATATAAACTAGCCGACAATGAGATTTACAACCAAAAGTCTATTTCAAGAGGAGATGGTTATATTTCATTAAAAACTAATTAATTCTTAGGGTTCCGGTTATGTTAACTATTTGATTACGGCCGTGGGCTCTCTCGACTCCATTTAAGCATTCCTTTAATTATGTCTCTTTGTATTATATAATTGAGATTATATAATGTTATTTTATTTATAAATATTTAAATATTTTAGTTTTTGAAAATTTATGTTGTGAAAAATTATATTTAATTTATATCATCATAAACATTGATGATGATTATTATTTTTGTAAATATTACTTTAATTTATTTTATTTAACTAGAGACAAATTGATTAGAGAATGGAGTTACAAGGAGTAAATCATTATTTTATGAGAGAGAGGAAAGGGATAAAAATCACCAAAGTAAATATTATTCATTAGGACAAGTGTAAACCCATACTAAAGATGTGGGATATGAGGAAACAAGTTAGCAAAAGTTAGGCCAAGAATATTTGCTAGGATTAGAGATGAGGCTAACCTCGAAAAAAGACTTAAGCAAGTTATTCATTTTCTATAAAAAAAGAAGAAGAGAAAAAAATGTAGAGGAGGCAAGAAGTTGTTGAGTACTTGTGAGAAAGAATTGAGTTTGAGGGTTTTGAGAAAGAATCAAACTCTAATTTATGTGGAGATGGCTATACAAATTTTTCATCTCTTGTGGAATAATGATTTCAAATCAAGAATGATAAAAAAAATTAATCTTAGCTATTCAAATCTATGATTGGGAAGAATTAGTTTTCTATTGAATGAATAGAAGAGAAGACATTTTTTTTTTTTTTAAACCCCATATATTGCCTTAGAGTAGGTGTTGCTCTGCTCAAATGTTGCTCTGCTCAAATGGTTCATTCGTTCGTTCCCCAGTTTGTGAAAGAGCTAACGCACCTCTTCGTTCCTATATTTCAGAGAAATAGAGGGCTAAACGATCCTTGAGAGCCAATGTAACAAATTGTTTCAATCAATTTCTCAATTTCTACAAATTCGATAGAAAGGAACAGCCGAAGAACATTTGGATGCATTTCAACGAGTAAAGGATACCCTTCCTATGACTATGATGGCCTATGACGGGGAATGGAATGGCCGAATCGGGGCTAGGACGAAGGGGCGAGGGGTTGCAGAATCTAGAACCGAATACGACTACCCTATTGATTGGGAGCTCTCGGGATTGGCAAATAAAGTCAATCCAATTGCAAATATTCCAGTCGCGTAGCTAGTTTACCTTATTGATCCACCTTAAGAGCTATAGAGGTATGACTGCTCTGAAAGTCATACGGAGATGGCTGCCCTGATAGTGATAAGGGGAATGACCGCTTATAAGATAGGGAGTTATGGGGGAGATGACTGCCCAAGAGCTGTGGAGGGATGATCATTTACTAGTGGTACCGATTTTACTTCGCCAATTACTTGGTCAATGCTCTGGAAAATGACTATAAAAGAACACAAATATATTTTATGTTTTAACCCTAAATAATTTCACATTGAAGAAATACTAGAGAGAATACTATTTATCTTACAAGTATAGTAATATAATTACTATAAACCAACACGAAGATTAAAAAAAATAGAGACTCATAAGTAATGAAATAATACTGATAAGTTCTATTAGTTGCTATCTTTATACAAACATTATAGTTATAGGAAGCCAAGAAGATTGGACGCATATATATTAAACTCAGAGTTTGCTTTTAAAACAAAACTAGGGTTTTCATTTTTAAAGAAACCCTAAAAATATTATTTAAGTAATTATGAGCTAGGAAAAATAAGATATTAACGACCTGCATAATATAACCTGAGAGACTCTCGACCATTCCTACGGTAGAGATAAGCTTATAGCTACGACAATGAAACAAAAACGAAAATGTCTATTAATGAAAAATGGTTATTAAAATAACCAGACCGTGTAACCACCATTCGAGGTGTGCACCAACTAAACAAAGGTATACTCGAAACCTGGTAATGAATCTGTATAACATTCCGAGAAGTATACCAGAGAACTTGAGCTCGTAAGCAAGAGGCCGCACATTATATCCACTTTGTTAGTGTTGAAACCCTATATTAAGTTACAAGGGAGCCACACAGTTGTATTGGCAACCCTTAAAGTTGGTCTCATTGATTTTGTTAATCTTGTACAAAACACAAACAGTGGTTTATCACACAGTATATATGGAATGGGTACACGCACTATAGATAAACTAAGTTTCACACCGTGAGTAAGGAGTATCTCACCAGGGATAATAGACAAGATATCCATGTAATTAGTAAGAAATCTTATTTTTCCATCCTCGCCCTGAGGCCTAGAGTTCATGTGCCATTACCCAGGAATAAAATCATCATCACGCAAGGGAATAGGATACAGACTCTTAAAAACCCACTGTCAATAATTCTAGGATAAAAATGATGAACATGTTGGCCGAAAAGAGGACCCGAGACATTAAATATGCAAAAATGGTTACTCTTACCCTTAGGCTCGTTAGAAGAAAATATTTTTGATGTAGAGAACGCCTGTGCATAACCCATGAATGTCGAGGATAATTGATATACCAGACAAATTCATTATGAGTACCCATTATACAATAACGAAAACTTATTTAATATTGCAACTTACACAAACATATTACCAAACTAATAACCCTAGTAAGTAAAGGTATGCACAGCAGCATAATGCTTTTCCTTGATGTTTGAAACCTACAGACCCTGTTCAGGTTTCGTTGTGAAACGATTTATAGGTTGGAATCGACCTGCATAATAAAAGCAATGGTTAGTGTCTCGGAGATGTAATATAAAAACAAGAAAGTTTAGTAAAATATGCATCATCTATGATAGTAGAGAGACTAACTTACGCAGCACAAGTAATGGTGAATGCAGGTCGAGCGCCTATAGATAAGCAACCACAAGAAGACTAAATTGTTTGTACTCGAGAGCAAATGCATAGTGTTTTCTTCATCATGCACTTTGACAATGAACTTAGTTTGAAGTTAGGTTGGCGTGCGACATTAAAGATAAGTGGTACCTAGTTAGGTAAGAGAACTGAAAGTTTCCATTAATGGTGCCAAGTTGTAGTTTGATTTAATCTGAAATTAGTGGAATAACAAGAGTATAACTATGATATTTGTCAAAACAAGGTACGAAGTATATCATGTTGTGATATTTGTCAAAGCAAGGTAGGAAGTATCTCATGCCTTGATTGTGGACGTGATGTGTCATAAAGCCTACTTGCAATGTAGGTTGGGTATAGTATGTTATGTAACGCATAAACATTCTAGGTAAGAGGATGGTAATGCTTACAAAGAAAGCCATAACTCATGGATTTTATTTTACCCAAATACAGGGTGAGTCGTCAAAGTTGGTGGGTGAAAAAGTTGCAAGAGGTCAGTAGGAAGGCATACTCTTAGGAATGTGTGAGCGTATTCATAGAAACTTGAACGTTTTCCTATTCTTATAGGTCTGGAACCTTTAGTCAGTAATGCCATGTAGGTTTGTTGGTAGGAAAGCACACAGCAGGCACCATTCATGTTGTGCCCCATTTTTAATGGACCGCAAGCGCATTTTGTGCTCATTTTATTTCCACACCGTGCCTAACAATTTTCCTAGTTGCAGTAATAAAACAAGACTAATATAAGAGGAAACAATAGCGAGTGTAGTATAGCTAGAGAGGTAGTGGGGGGTCTGGAGGGCCCATAGTAATAATGGTTGACTTCGTTAAGTCTTCTTAACAGAAGTCAACCATGATTTGCCATTACCATCCATAGTCAAACGTAGTCATTGTTAGTCAAACACGGTCAATATGGTTAACCATAGTCCACATGGTCATCCATATCAACCACATCTAGGCATGGTTAACCATAGTCTACAATAGTCACCTGTACTAAAAAATAGTGACCTATAGTCAAAGCTAGTTAACCATGATCACCAAAGCTCAACAATTGCCAACCAAGGTCAACCCTTGACAAACATTGTTAAACATGATCAACCATTGTTCACCAAATTCAACCATGGTCAACTATAATCAAACATTGTCAACCATGGTCCACCATAGACAACCATCGTAAACCTTGGTCCAACATGGTCTACCATAATCCTCTATAACCAAACATGATTATGGCAATTTACTATTTTTAGCAGTTTTAATTTCCGGGGCCATTTTGAGGGCCTAAATGAAGATTTTTAGGGATAGAGATCCTTAATGATATTCAAAGGCATGATTGAGCCCCAAAAATGAATCTCCTTGATGATACCTTTCCAATAGGCTATCACATGCCTAAAACGGAGATCGTATGAAAAAGTTATGACCCTGAGAAGTTGATGTACTAACTTACCCAAACAATGCCCACGTGACTTTTGGCGCTTCATCTCCTAGGGTTAGGTTTTTGGATGTCTAGGGTTTTGGGCATTCTTGATTATTGTAAAAAGGCCTTCAGAGCGTCATTGTAACCTTCTTCTTGTGAATGCGCGTTGTCGTCACATCTCTTCCTAGAGATAAATCGCCACCATTCCAGCAAGCTTATTTCCACTGCATTTTACAGTTTCAGCTTTTTTCGTTATTCAATAGAAAACCTGTTTTACTGTATCTATGTTATTTTGTGTTAAGCACCTGTTAATAATCTGTATTCATTTTGTTCTATTCATAAAATCTAGATCAGTGGTATTAGAGTGGTCTGCTCCTTGTCGTCTTAATGCATGTCCCCAAAGTGGTAAGAGTACAAAGAGTTGGGTCTCGAGCTTGTTTCTCTTGAGGAAAGAATCTCTCACACGCCCAAGCAACCTCCCATGGTAGGAGAAAAAAAAGATGACGGAACAGGAGATCCTTTCAAACTGTTTATTGAGGAAGCCCTCATGCAACAGAGGAACGAGATGATGGATAGTTTCGTGCAAATCCTTCGGTGGCTACCAACAGGCGATGCATATTCTTCGAACGGTACAAATAAACTTCGATATTCCTATATTTGAAGGTTATATAGACGCAGATGTTGTAGACAAGTGGTTGAATCTACTAGAAGGGTATTTTTTTGTCCATAACTTTTCAAATAAAGAAAATATTACTTTTTCACTCCTCAAAGCCGTTCCCCATGTCAAAGATTGGTGGGAAACTTTCTGAGAGCAAAATGAAACAAAGGAAACCTCATTATTTTCAGTCACGACCACCTAGGAATCCTAGGATTCTATTAAGGAACAATACTACCTTGTCGGAAGTTATGACGACCTGTATACTAAATGGACCACTATGCGGCAAGAAAGAGACCAAGCGGTGTCATATTTCACAAATATCTTCCATACCTTGTGCACCAAGTTGGGTATCAAAGATTTGAAGCGACATATGGTGCTCAAGTATCGCGGTGCTCTGCATATATACATCCAGAATGAAATGGAATTTCTAGATATCTCATCCTTGGGCGCAGTCTAACGATATGCCGTCAAAATCAAGCAGAAGCTTAAAAAAAAGACGTGGCAATTTGGGCCTGGGAACCCCTCACAACAAAATCCAGAAAAGGGTGGCTCCAACCCACCGAACAAAGGATAGAGAAAATATGGACAATATCAGGACAACCAGTTCAAGCCGCAAGCAAGGCAGGACACCAGAAAGACAAAGAAAGATACCGGGAAGTGGTGTGACTTCCATAATAGCCCTTGGCATAACACTGCTGACTGTCGCTCAAAGCAGTCACTGGTGGTCGAAGTGATATCCTCTGAATTAGATGCAGATTATGATTCTGAGCTAGAACCAGAAAGGGGAAGATGGATCATTGACGTGGAACCCAATGCCACCATTGCTACCACCAAGCTCCAGCTTGGTGAACCAGACGAGCCAGAAGAAGGAGAGTGCCTCTTCCATTCACAGATGTGGGTAAAAGGCACCCTGTTGCACTTCATCGTTGATAGAGGTAGCCAGAAGAACCTCATCTTAGCATAGGTTGTCAAGTGGTTGGCTCTGCCAACAACGCCACACCCATAACCATACACGATTGGATGGCTCTGCCAAGGAAGCGATCTCTGCGTCAGCCAACAGTGTCAATTGTCGTACAGCATCAAGCCCTTCAAAGATGAGGTATTGTGTGATGTTGCTCCTCTCGAATTTTGTGATGCTCTTTTTGGCCAACCTTATTTATGGAAACGTCATGATGTATATGAGTCTAGGCCTCGTAGTGTTATTATTAATTTGAACAGGAAATTGTACAGGATATCCGAGGCAGTCCCTCCTAGTGTTATTTTATTGATAACATAGTTACCAACTTAACGAGAACTCTACATAGTGTTTTTTTCATATTTTAAATTTTTAGAACTGCTCCACGAGGGGCACATCCGCCCCAGCTCATCACCTTGCGGGAGACAAATCATGCTGGTACAGAAGAAAGATGGAAGCTGGCGACTCTATATTGATTACCGAGCTCTGAATAAAATCACAGTCAGAAACCGATACCTGATTCCCCAAATCGATGACCTCCTTGATCAACTCACGAGGGCCAAATACTTCAGTAAGATTGATCTGAAGTCTGGGTACCACCAGGTCCCGATAGAACAGAAAGATGTATGGAAGACCRCCTTCAAGTCAAAGGAAGGCCTTTTTGAATGGTTGGTCATGCCCTTTGGTTTGAAAAATGCTCCAACCACTTTCATGAGGATGATGGACGATATCCTGTGACCATTTACCAATACGTTTTTACTGGTGTATCTGGATGACATTTTAATTTACAGCAAGTCTTGGGCCGAACACTTGCAGGATATTCAACAGGTTCTGCACACCCTACAGCAGCACAAGCTATATGCCAACCTGGAAAAATGCTCCTTCGGCATGGACAAGGTACATTACCTGGGCTACATCATTGATCAACATGGCGTACATGTGGATCCAGCCAAGATCCAAGTCATCCGTGACTGGCCAGCCCCAACATCACTCACTAAGCTTTAGAGCTTCTTGGGGCTTGCCAATTTCTACCGCAGGTTCATGTTGGGTTTCTCCCATATTGCATGGTCCCTCAGCCAAATAAACATAGATGGTGGTAAGGAGAAATTTGCGTAGGGCCGGTCCCAACAACAAGCGTTCAATGATTTGAAGCAGCTCTTGTGCTCAGCCCCAGTACTTTCATTACCAAACCTGCAACATCCTTTTGAGATCGAGACAGATGCCTTAGACTATGCTATGGGTGTCATTCTCACTTAGCACAGCCACCCCGTGGCCTATCATAGTGAGACACTGTCAGATATTGTCCGTAAGTACCCTACTTATGACAAAGAAATGCACTCCATTGTGCAAGCATGCCGCCAGTGGAGACATTACATTATTGGGAAGGAGACAGTCATCCACACTGATCATAAGCCACTACAGTTCATGTAGACACAGGGAAAATTGCAGAATGACCGCCATCAATAGTGGTCCACATACTTGCAGCAATTCCACCTCAACATCAAGTATAAAACAAGAAGCACCAATCATGTCACTAATTTCCTCATTAGACCGCCAGTCGTGACACTCACCACCATGCTAGAATCTTGCGGCCATGAAACCTATGGATGGCCCCAACTCTATGAGACAGACCCTGACTTCGCCACCACCTACCAAATGTTGGGTGCAAACACAGTTGTCAATAATTTCCATCTTCAAGATGGGTTGTTGTGTTGTCTGGGCCATATCTGTGTTCCATCAAGTGAGTGAGCGAAGCTGATCTGGGAAGCCCACTACAGTCGGGTGGAAGGACACTTCGGTGTTGAAAAGACAGTGGCGATGCTACAAAAACATTTCTACTGGCCGAAACTTCGATAGGAGGTCAGCAAGTATATCAAGTCCTGCACTGTCTGTGCTATTTCCAAACCGACCACTAAGAAACAGGGCCTTTACACCCCTCTTCCTACTCGTAATAGGCCATGGTAATCCATCTCGATGGACTACATGCCGAGCCTCCCTTCCACAAAGTAGGGAAATGACTATGTTTCTGTGGTTGTTGATTGCTTTTCTAAGATGGCAATTCTGGTTGCCTGCAAGAAGAGCATCACAACAGAGGCCACTGCCAAGCTCTTCTTTGAATGAGTCTGGGTACATTTTGGAATCCCATAAACCTTTGTCTTAGATCTGGATAGTCGATTTCTCAGCACATTCTGGTCAAGCCTCTGGTCACTGCTGGACACCAAGCTCACCAAATCCACGACCTTCCACCTCCAGATAGATGGCCAGACCGAGGTTGTAAATCGAATGATTGTGCATATCATTCGCATGTATAATTCAAAGAACCCTCACACATGAGGTGAGATCCTTCCTTATGTCCATCATAGCTATAACCGAGCCCGACATAGCTCAACCGGCCACAACCCCTTTCAAGTGGGGTTGGGATTCAAACTATTGGGACCCATATATGTTGCACTTCCCCTTGCGGTCACCTCGACCGACTCATATCCTGCTCCAATTGAAGCTGACAAAGCCACCCGGTTCATTGATTATATCCAACACATCTGCCAACAGGTTCGGGATATCCTACAGAAGTCCAATGACAAGTACAAATAGTGCCATGATCAACATCGGGTGCTGCATAAGTTTCAGGTGGGTGACAAAGTTTGGTTGCACTTGCAGAAAGAACACCTTATAGGACCCCATCAGAAGCTTCGCCCACTCCGTTATGGATCATACACTATCACCAAGAACGTGGGGGATAATTCTTTTGAGCTCAACATTCCTCCTTTCCTTGGTCTGGACCCAGTGTTCAACGTGGATCTCCTTCACCCTTATTTCCTACCATTATTGGACACCTCAGAAGTAGAAGAACAATTGACACCAATAGAGATAAACCCCGATGGCCTACAACAAGAATATGATGATCATATTGTGGATAGATATATCAAGGGCACTCGAAAACAAAGGATCCAACTTTATTGAGTCGTCAAAGCAGGGTAGCTCCCGCACCAAGGCAAGTGGCTCACCCGGGGCCAAATTCAACAGAAATTTCCTCATCTGATGGGGGACCTCAAAGCAATGGAGACCATTGCTTCCTAAGGAGGGAGGATTGATCCATATGGATATCAGTGGCCACCCACCTTTTCCAAATAGCTCAAAATAGTTTTCTGACAATTTTGGCAATTTACTATTTTTAGCAGTTTTAACTTACGGGGCCATTTTGAGGGCCTAAATGAAGGTTTTTTGGGATCGATCTCCTCAATGATAGTGAAATTCATGATTGATCCCTCAAAATTAATCTCCTCGATGATACCTTTCCAATGGGCTATGACACGCCTAAAACGGAGATCGTATGTAAAAGTTACGACCCTCGGAAGTTGATGTACTAACTTACCCAAACGGGGCCCACATGACTTTTGGCGCTTCATCTCCTAGGGTTAGGTTGTTGGATGTCTAGGGTTTTTGGCATTCTTGCTTATTGTAAAAATGCCTTCAAAGCCTCATTGTAACCTTCTTTTTGCGAATTCATGTTGTCGTCACATCTCTTCTCAGAGATAAGCCACCACCATTCCAGCAAGCTCGTTTCCACTACATTTTACAGTTTCAGTTTATTTCGTTATTGAATAGAAAACCAGTTTTACTGTATCTCTGTTATTTCGTGTTAAGCACCTGTTAATAATCTGCATTCATTTCATTCTGCGCATAAAAGCTGGATCAATATTCCTCAACATTAACTAGAAAGTTTGGAAATGAATTTTTACAATTACAATACTATGTTAAAATTGAATTCGATAAAGCGTAGTGTAAAAGTTCGACTTCCACTTTCCAAATTTTTAGTGTGTTGTTGGAATGATAGTGTTGAAATTAAAGCCATTCTATGTACATGAGAAATTAACAAATTAACAGTAATACAGGTAAGTCAAACTCGGCTACATGGATTATCTACTAATCCAAACCCTTTTTTTTAATGAGTTGTAGTTTTTAAAGTTATTAGCTAAAGAGGGCGTTGTCGACTAGTAGAATGACTCATTTGAGAGGCACATTCTACAGCCCAGTATAAAGTTGATGTGTAATTTAGTGTCTACATTCAACATGGAGTTGATAGGTGGTACTCTTAAATAATAATAATAATAAATTAAGTAAATAAAGATTTTATATGTAAGCTCTAACCTTTTGCCAAATGAAAAACACACACACACACACACACACACATATATACATATTAAAAATCAATTAAACTAACTTAATTAAACCAAGATAAAATAAGATTAAAGAGACTGATTAGCAAGGAATAAAACTGAACAATTAAGGAGGAAGGGTTTGCACCTTGAGAGATTTGATTAGTCTAGACTCTTTTTAAAACCTGAGCTAAGATGTGTCTATAGTAGTCTATTTGCACAAAGATCTGTATTTTGCAATTGGCCTAAGAATTGGACATGCTTCCATCTGTTGTCTTTTCAGCAAACTTTAATTAAACCAAGATAAAAGAAGATTAAAAAGACTAATTATCAATGAATAGAATTGAACAACCTAGTGCATCCCACTATAAAATGGGTTAAGGAGGAAGGGTTTGCACCTAGAGAGATTTGATCCATCTCAACTCTTAGTAAAACCGGAGTTAAAACCAGAGTTAAGATGTGTCTATACTGGTCTACTTGCACAAAGAAGATATGTATTTTGCAATCTGCCTAAGAATTGGAAATGCTTCCATTGCTTGTATTTTCAACTGATTTTAATTAAACCAAGATAAAAGAAGATTAAAAAGACTAATTAGCGAGGAATAGAAATGAACAATCTATTGCACCCCATTATAAAATTGATTAAGAAGAAAAGATTTACAGCCGTAAAGATTTGATCACTCTCAACTATTGTAAAACCAATGTTAGGATGCGTCTATACTGATCTACTTGCACAAAGGAGATCTATATTTTTCAATCGGCCTAAGAATTGGACATGCTTGAATGGACTTGCACTGACTTTTCCAATCGGCTACAGAATTGTAAAATTCTTTTCCACTCGCTTAAGAATTGCACTACTGCTACCTGAAATCAGTATTTTCCAAAAGACTTTTACGTGATTTATCTTTCCACGGACGAAAAATCTAATGGTCAATATATTATAGTTCGATCATAATTCAATTATTCCTATGCCTTTTTTTTTTAAGAAAACCATCTTAAAATAAAATAAAATTTTATCTGTATTTATTTAATAAAATAAAATATTTAGAAAATTTTCTATTGAATAAGAACAATTGCAGTATAAATGTTGAAGGATAATTAATTTAAATCTCATACAAACAATTTCTGACCAAATTTTGAGTAAAATTAAAAAAACAATATCCGAAAAAAAGTAAAACAGTAAAAATACAACATAATTCACTAAACAAACGGTTTGTTTATTTAGCTTCAATTAGTAAATTATACAAACAACTTTCATTAACAACATAATTCTCGTTAGAATATGGATAGGGATTGCATTTAATAAACAGTTTCTGATAAATGTATATAAATACATGTAAGCTCGTAGAGACAGAGAGAGATAGACTGAGAACTCGCTAGTTTGTTGTAATCTCCATGATCTGAATAATAAGACTCCATGATCTAAATAATAAGACAACAGATGCCTATGCTTGGTGGAAGTAGTCCAATGTTTGGGTCAGTTTCTTATTTGTGTGATTGTTAATTATCATAAGTGATATGTGTTTTCCGCATTTGCAATTCTAACAAGTGGTATCAGAGCTAGTTGGAGGAGAGATGTCGAGGGAATCAAATTTCGGAGGAGAAGCAACAACTATGTAAAGTGCATCTATTTCTACATCGTCGTAGGTCCCTCCTCTCAAAAGGTGCGACATCTTATTACTCGAACTTATGCTAATGCAAAAAAACTGAAATTGCTGCAGTTTAGGATTGAGAAACAGTGCATAGATATTTCAAAATCACTGCACTCCAAATGTATCCGGAGATGCGGACTCACCACACTCCATTAGTAGCGTGAGGTGCAACGACTCCTTTTAAAATCAAAAGCCACAATCTCGTGAAACTAACTCGCATGTTTTTTTATGGAGTGAAACTAATTTTTGGTATGGTCTCTTTTTTGAAAAGTTTAAGGTATTAAATTTGTACGGGTGGAGGATTGATGAAAAGGTGAATTTATATTATATTATATTATATTAAAAGCATAAATTCAGGTGGGTGGATGTTTTGTAAAAGGTTTCTTCTTTTATGAATTTTATTTTTTAATAAAAAGTGAGGGTGGTAAAAAAGGATTTTTAATTAAACTTTTTATTAAACATTTTTGGTTAACACTATTAATCTTCCATATTTAAAAGATTTTGGTTATTATAAGAAATGATTTGGGTATTAGGAGGTTTTTGTGATAATGGCTAAGATGGAGAGTTCGAAGTTTGAAGTTAAAAAGTTCAATGGTAAAAACAACTTTGAGCTCTCGAAGTTCAAGATGCGGGATTTACTGGTTCAATAAGGGTTGCAAAAATCATTGGAAGACAAGTCAAAGAAACCAAGATCCATGACGAATGATGAATGTGAAGATATGGATGAAAAATCTTTTAGTACCATTCGTTTATCTCTGGCGGATGTTGTTCTGTTTAATATCGTAGGAGATGATACAACATCAGGCTTATGGAGCAAGTTGGAAAGTCTATATATGACGAAGTCCTTGACGAACAAAATCTACTAGAAGAGACAGTTGTACAATTTGCGGATGGAAGAAGGTACAAACGTTGTTGACCATTTAAATACCTTCAATACCCTTATAGTTCAATTGACTAGTATGGAAGTTAAATTTGAAGATGAGGATAAGGCTATTACACTATTGTGTTTGTTGCCTGAGTCTTGGGATAATCTAGTCACCTCTATTAGCTTTAGCTCAGCTGATGTTTTAGATTATGACTCTATTGTGGGAGCTTTGTTGGTTGAGGATATGAGGAGAAAATCTAGTAAAGAAACCTCAACTTTAGAGGCGATGCTGACCAGAGGTCGAACTAAAGAGAAGAATGAGAGAAGTTTTTATCGATCTAAGTCAAGCCATAGAAAGGGTAAAGCAAAATGTTGGTACTATGGAAAAACATGACATCTCAAGAAATATTGTTGGAAGAGAAAGGAATATGAGGATAACTCTACGAAGGAAGAAAATTTGACTGTAAAAAATTTAGGTATGACTAATCAAGTTTTATCTTTTTCTAGAATTTACAATATCAAGAAGAATGAAAATTAGATTCAGGTGCCTCCCACCACATGTGCTCACATAGAAATTGGTTCATTTCTTACCAATCTGTTGATGAGGCTGTAGTGTTTATGGGAAATGGTATTTCTTGTAAAACTGTTGGGCTTGGCTGTGACATCCCAAAAAATAAAATATTTTTGAAATTTAAATTTGCTGGAAATTCATTCCATTTTTACTAAATTCGAATTTGGAAATTTTTTTCCATTTATGGCAATTCTGAATTTCGAATTTAGTAATTGTAATTAATTATTATCACTGTTGGGCAAGGATTTGATTTGGCCCAACTAACTAGTTGACTATGACACTGGTACGAAAACATAATATTTTATATTGATTGCAGGAGGACAAATGGAACAACCATGTTAAAATCAGCTGACCATGACTCCATGAGTGGGGAACATGTTGGAAACACCTCTGGGATGATTATTACAAGTGGAAAATCATGGATTTGGCCACTAGAAACGCCTCAAAATCAAGGATTTAGAAAGCTATGAAAATCCCCAAGGAAGGGAAAAAAGACCTGGGCAAAGAGACTTGGTTTGATAGATAGCATATGGGAGGAGGCAAGACACTACCAAGTATGCTGGAAAAGAGACTAATGATTTTTTTTCCTTTGTTGTTATGAACACTACGGAATGAGTGTGAGGCAAGAGGAATGGGATGGAACTTAAGGACATTGTGGAGGAAGAGTTTCCAAGTTCGCCCTCATGGGTTCATGGTCAGGCTAGGGGGTGAATTGGGGCAAGTGATTTTGATTACCCTATTCTATAGTTGGGGGGAATGTGGTTGTTCCCTTTGCCTTCCCGCTAACTGGTTCAAATATGTCTCCTATCCCTCTCTGTGTGATTGATGTTATATCTGATGTGATGTATTTATTAAAATTGAATCGAATTATTTCCCATCTTCTGTTGAATTATTTAGTCACAGTTGTAGTGCGATTATTAAAACTGGCATTGATTTAATAATCCTGGGAGAAATATGCCCATATAAATTGATGTATTTCTTCAAGTATTTATAAATTGTAAATCGTTATTTTTTCTGCGAGAACTTATACACAGAGTTCATTTTTTTTTACAAACCTATGAATTTGAAAGCAAACATGATCAAGTCGAGTATATATACACATATACTCTTATGTATTATCACTAGAACTAAAACTGTATGCTTTAGAAATGACAACATGTATTTATCAAACCCCGGTTTACGCATCTTGAATTTGAAAGTGAAAACTATTACCAGCAAGATAGATTTACCCCACACAGTAAAAACGTCTAAAGAGAATAGTCACGATCATAGATCCGTAAGTATGTTCATATTGATTCATACAAATATATGTAAATAAGTAAACAACCATAGGTTATATCTTAATACTCGACTTAGATAAACCCTGTCCCAAAATTCTTTCAGCAGTAAAGAAAATAGGAATATTTTAGATCCATCAAGATAATACGATATGCCTGAGCAAAAGAAAGAAAATTTATTTTTAAGAAAACAGTCCTTCAATATATAGATAATACCTCTGAAACCTTTTATAACTATAAGTTTTAAATCATACAGAGATTTAAAGAAAAATACCGAAGTGACAGGCTTAAAGACCAAGTACTGATCTAAGATACATACGAACAATGACACGAGTTGTTTGATACAAAAAACCTTATAGTGTTCATTTCAACTGGAAAGAAATTTTCGCAGTAAAAACCTTCAAATTATCATTATTCTTGAATGTTGAACCTAAAATCAAGGTTACAAAAACTTTCCCTCTTTCCAAACTACTGTGGAAACCAAGTTACTTATCGAACGCCTACAAATCAAAATTGATAACCCTGTTTTGTCGGGTCTCCTGAGTGGTTAACAGTAAAGGAACTCGAATACCTTTTTATCGAAGATGAAGAGGAGGCTCTGAAATCATTGCGGGTACACAGGCCTGAAAGTATTATCAATTCCGAGAATTAGTAATGTTCATAGGAAGTAATAGAATACCAACAGATAGTTAGTATTAATGAAATATATTAGAGAGTACTTAACTTCCGATTTGGTGGCCTTGCCCTTTTCTTTCCTTATCGATTGTCTCCTGGATGGACATCTGGGTCATGGGAGAAGTGCATAACAAGGCTCTGATGGGTCCTCGCATCAACAAATCCCACCATTAGTGATTATACTAGTACTGTGAACAAAAACTAAATTTTAACAAAATAAAAATACAATTACAAGAGATTTAACATAGCAATTTAGATAACGGTATTGTCTTCTGTATTAAATAGAGAAGTATATCGAGTTGCGATGAAGGCCAGTTTCGAATCAAGATATTACCCCAAACTTTGAACTACGCAACCCTCCCCAAAGAAAGACTATAGAAAGTAATGTGAGAAAACAGTCAACACAAGGCGTGATAGGGTCAGACCCCTACAAGGTCACCTCGCAACAATTGGCATTACCAATATAAGAAAAACAAAATTGCTAGCGCAAATTCTTATTCGACGGAAGCATTACCCTTATAAAAATTACTCACTGAACCTTTTATTCAAAAGACATATGCCGTAAGGTTTATTCTAGGAATTGGGTGCGAGTATCTCTAAGTACTATTGGCTTTTGTTTACCCAATAAGTAATGACTACGACTTCATTGAAAATGGAACTAAGGGACCGAACAGAATGCCAAATAGAAGGATGCAACCATTGCAAATGAAAGTCTGGGAACAAAGGAGTTGTCATGCACAAGTACCCTAACCCTTTTAACACAAGGAAAAAAACCCACATATATTTCGATCGTGGTCTCGTCCTGTAACCACCGGCTAAGAGAATGAAGTAGAGTGATCTCAAGAAATATTGGACACCTTAATCTACTTTACCAGGGGGATAAACTGACAAATCTATGAGCTTTGAGAGCGAAGAGACAGAGTGATAAGGACTACCCTATTCTCGGTACATTGAAAGGAAATACATGAAAAATCGGTGAATAAACTGAAAGTAAAAAGGGCCCTTCACTGATTGGGAACAACAGACCTATACATCTCTAATTTTAAATTGCATAACAGATTCATAATAGGAAAGGAAAATCTTACCAGGTAAATGGGCCGAGTCCACTGGAAGGGTTGAACAATGACCTCCAGTGCATATTTTTCTCCTCACCCAAGAGAGCCACCGCACAACTTCTATGGTTATCGTGAAAAGTCACAATGACGAGGAAGAGCTCGCCCAACTCTAAGTGAAGAGTGTACTACAAGAGTAAATGCCAAAGGACACTGGGCCATGTGATCGGACAGAGTTGGCACATTGGGAGTAGGGAAGGCCAGGTGGAGAGTCATCAAGGCTGGTGCGAACAGGACCCTCATTAAACACAGGAACAGAGCCTTAACTCTTTCTAACAAATACTTTCCTTCCCTTACCAACTAAGATACAAGATTAATGACAATCATATCGTTTCCGACCAGTTGTAAGCGTTTTGTTCACAAAACTAACTTGTTCAGTTAGTTTACCCTTCCCTCTTCTCTATCGATGGAACGATCCTTTAATTACGATTTAGTTGCATAGGCCTTATGCATTAGACTTGTCTGATTTTAAAACCTTAAGTCAGATGACTACAAATGTATGACCACACCTGAGCCTTAAGGGAAATTCGTTTCAACGAATTGGTCTTTGACAAATTAATACCACTTACTATGACTTGATATGAGTCACAGCAAAATCTTAACTCTCAACGTTTACAAAGCTTGATGGGTATGCTTTACGATAGTGCAACATTGTACACTTGCGCACAACATGAAAATCATTTTGTTTTAAGGAGATTTGGATTTGAATCCTAATAAACATCGTACACAAGTTAATATAGGTATAAGTAGTATTAAAATTTATAAAGAAATATATGTGTTGAAAGGTATTGTAACCTTTTGACATCCCACCTTATAAAGTATGAAGTTGGTTTTAATAGAGTATTGTCCTCATATAACAGATAGAACGTCGGTCTACAATGAAGGTAAACTTTAACATCTTGTTCTACAACTTTTATTAACGAGAAGCTGGAGATTAATGTGCCAAAAGAAAAACACAAAAAAAAAAAAAATTGTGTCAATTAGAGGTACATTACATATGGTATCAGAGCAGATTTTACAACACTGGGCCTTGAATAGGGCCACATTAACGCTTTGACATATATATTTTACTTATGTAAAACTAATAAAACCTTATTTGTTACAAATATAATACTTTTATGTGTCGTGTTAATCATGGCATCTCAGAATGATGCAGAAATCGGGATGGAAGAAAATCAAGAACAGGAACCTCATGGAGACCCAAGGCATAATAGTGACGGAAGCTCTCCTACGAAAGTACTGGAAACAATGAGGAATCTTATTGTTGAGCTGCAGGTTTTCAAAGCAGACAATGAGAAATTGAAGAAGACACAGCAAGAACAACAAGAGATAAATGAAGTCCTGTTGCGCAACATAGTAACCAAGAAAATCCCAAAGGATGATAACCACGACGAAGAGGTCAACAGAATGGCCTCCAAGAACTCTGGGACAGAAACAGAAAAATGAGACAGTTCGTCAGAAGGAACACCTTCAGCCGAAGACAAAACTAAAATAGACAGAAAAAGAAAACAAGTGGACCACCTTGAAGGAGAATTTAAAAAAATTAAACCAGCCACCTTTGAAGGAGAATCCAGGACAGGAGAAGAAGTTGAGGCATGGTTGCTGGACATCAAAAAATACTTTCAAATCTACAAGTATTCCAGCAATATGAAGGTCAGAATGGCCATCTACAATCTGAAAGGGAAGGCCAACTTTTGGTGGAAAGACTTGAAATTGGCCAAGGGCCTGAAGGAGAAATAGTTAGAATGGTGTGACTTTAAGAAGTATTTCAAAAAACAGTACCTTTCGGAAAGCTATTATGAAAGGAAAAAAAAAAAATTCTATGAGCTACGACTCGGACAGATGTCGATGGAGGACCTTATAAATAAATTCCTAGATCTTCTAAGGTTCGTACCATACATCTGGGAGGATAAGGTAAAAATTCAACGATTCTTAAGCTATTTACCGCAAGCCTACAGGGACAGAATTGAGTTCGACAACCCCAAATCCTTGAGTGAAGTATTCAGGAAAGAACGAATGTGCTATGAACAGTACAAACAACAAGTGGAGTTTCCTAAAGCCTAGAAGGATAAGAAATAAGATCAAATGAACCAGTAGAAGAAGGGATACCAGCCAACTCCATATTGAAGTGCCGCAAAAAGATTTCCAAGAAAGGATTTTCACTCCAACCATACAAATACACAAGGTGGTGGAAAACTGGTAAATTTAGGAACAAAAAAGTTTGGGGATATCTCTCGTGAGCCACTAAAGTGATGGGAATGTGGAGAACCTCATCTAAGGAGGAACTATGCACATTTAATTTCAGCAAACAGAACCGGTGTTCATAATTTGCAGGAAGCCTCGATAGTGGGAGACATGGGAAGAAGCCTGCATTAGATAAATGCAGCCATAGATGGTCGCCAAGTTGACCACGAGTCCTCAATGGTAGAAATCGAAGGTAAAATCAATGACACTCAAATTAATTGACCCTGGAGCTACGTTAAGTTATATTACCCCTGATGTAGTAGAGTCAAATAAACTTAAGAAACTGAAGCACGCGAAATCATGACTTATACAACTAGCAACAGGTACTAAAAGGAAAATAGTTGACTTTATTATGATTTTGAGTTCAGCTTAGATTTTCAAAATATAAGGACCAATCTGAACATCCTACCACTAGGATCTTACGATATGATTATCAGGATGGATTGGTTGGAACAACACAAAGAATTACTTGACTGTTATACAAAGGTACTTAGCTATAAAGATGATTTTGGCACTATTAGAATAGCCCAAGGCATACCAAAACCTGTATCAGTCCGTCAAGTTTCAGCGATGCAACTCAAGAAATGTATTAGAAAGGGATGTCAAGTTTATGACATCCAAGTGATGAATCTATTAGAAAAAGAAGATAAGCCAAAGCTAGAAGACTTTGTTGTCCTACGTGAATTTAGAGACATGTTTTTGGATGAGATACTAGAATTACCTCCTAGAAGGGAAATAGACTTCTCCATAGACCTACTACCTAGTTCAGACCCTATCTCAAAAGGACCCTACCAAATGAGTCTACCAGAACTGACAAAATTAAAAATACAGTTACAAGAATTGTTGGACAAAGTGTATATCAGACCGAGTGTCTCACCATGGGGGGCACCAGTCCTCTTTGTGAAAAAGAAAGATGGTACTCTAAGACTATGTATCGATTATAGACAACTAAAAAAAATGACTATTAAGAACAAATACCCCTTACCAAGGATAAATGACTTGTTCGATCAAGTTGGTGGGGCCAAGATCTTTTCAAAGTTGGATTTATGATGCGGTTATCATCAAGTTAGGATAAAGGACGAGGACATAAACAAAACAACTTTTCGAACAAGATATGGACACTATGAGTTTGTAGTCATACCTTTCGGACTCACTAACGCACCAGCCACATTTATGTGCTTGATGAAGAGCATTTTCAGTCGGTACTTAGACAAGTTCGTAGTAGTATTTATCGACGATATTCTGGTCTATTCTAAAATGGAGGAGGAACATGACGAACACTTAAGAATAGTTCTGAAAACATTAAGGAAACACAAACTATACGTAAAATTCGACAAATGTGACTTTTATAAAAAAGAAATACAATATTTAGGACATGTCATTTCCTCAGAAGGTATTGTCGTAGACCCGGAAAAGCTAAAATCCATTATGGAATGGCCAGTACCTAAGGATGTGGCAGATATCCGGTCATTCATGGGAATCACCAGATATTATCGCAGATTTATAGAAGGGTTTTCCATGATAGCCTACCCTATCATGTCATTATAAAAGAAAGGGACCAAGTTTAACTGGTCAGAGAAGTGTCAAGACAGTTTTAACAAAATGAAGGAATTATTGACAACTACACCCATATTGAAGGTCGCAGACCCAGATAAAGACTTCACCGTATGTGTTGATGCAAGTAAAGAAGGACTAGGTGGTGTCCTAACTCAAGAAGGACACGTTATTTGTTATGAGTCTCAGAAATTAAAAGAGCATGAGCGAAATTATGTCACTCATGACTTAGAATTGGTAGCGGTAATACACGCCTTAAAAATGTGGTGACACTACATAATGGGAAGAAAATTTCTACTATTGATGGATAATAGCGGGGTGAAATATCTGTTTAACCAACCAGATCTTAATGCAAGACAAGCAAGATGGCTAGCCTTCTTGAGCGAATTCGACTTCGAGGTCAGACATATCAAGGGTAAGGAAAATAAAATAGCAAACGCTTTAAGAAGAAGAGTCGATGGGTTATTTGAGATAAATATCAGTAGGGCAGAAAGTGATTTGGAACAAAGGATAAGGACGACGTGTATTAATGACGACAATTACACTAAGAGGATGGAAGAATTTAAAAACAGTATCGCAAACTCAGATAAACCATATCTAAGTATCGACAAGAAGGGACTATTATGATTTAAAAATAGACTTTACATACCAGATTCAACAGAGTTAAAATTAACAGTTTTAGACGAGGTGCATAAGAAACCGTATTCTGGCCATCTAGGTTACCAGAAAACAATAACAACACTTAGAAAATTATTTTACTGGCCTAATATGAAGGGAAAAACAACAGAGTACTTGTCTAGGTGCCAAGATTGTCAGTAGGTTAAGGCCGAGCACCAGCACCCAGCCGGCCTATTACAACCATTACCAGTACTAGAATGAAAATGGGAGACTATATCACTGGACTTTATAACAGGTTTGCCTAAAACTCAGCAAAAGAATGATTCTATCATGGTTGTAATCGATAAACTCAGTAAGTATGCACACTTTATTCCTGTAAAGTCTACTTTTAAAGCTATAAACATTGTTGAAATATTAATGAAAGAATTTTTTAGACTACATGGTATTCCTAAAATGGTGATTTCAGATAGAGACGTAAAATTTACATCATCTTTTTGGAAGGAATTGTTTGCAGGGCTAAACACTAACTTGAATTTCACTACGAGCTATCATCCACAAACGGATAGACAGACCGAAAGGACAAACCAGATCATAGAGGATATGCTCCACATGTTAGAATTTGCATATAGCAATGGGTACCAAACTTCGGCTAAGTTGATCCCTTTCAAAATACTCTACGACATAAAGTGTACGACTCCAATTAGTTGGGTTAGCCCGGCTCACAGACTGATAGTTGGACCATAAATTCTCCAACAAATGGAAAACATGGTAAGAAAGGTACAAAAGAACTTGAAAGAAGAACAGGACAGACAGAAAAGCTATGCAGATCAAAAAAGAAGACACTTGGAATTTCAAGTGGGAGACCATGTTTATTTGAAGGTCAAAGCCTGAAAAATCTCGTTGAAGTTAGGGAACTGTGCCAAGATGGCACCCAGGTTTTGTGGGCCCTTCGAGATACTAGCTCAAATTGGAAACTATCATGGACCTCAAGAGGGGTTTAGTGGATGTCAAGTGCGCCTTACTTGACTTTCAAATCAAGGATTCAAAATGCTCGAGCCGTGTGGACCTTTTGATTTCCTTCCTACAGGACCTCTGACAAGCCATCTCAGACCGAGATAGCTTGACAGAGGCAAATGACAGGTGCGCCAAGACTTCGTTGGGCCAAGGCTCGATCCAGGTTTTTAGTTAATTATTCTTTAGGTTTTAGTTTTCTATTGTATCTCAGTAGCCATGGGAGGTTGGCGAGCTCTGGGGAGTTTCGTCTATGTTTTTCTTGCTCGATTTAGTATTCAGAATTTTTCCCTGTGTGGCAACGTAGACTCATTTTTCTACATATTTTACTCTTATATTTCAGACAAGTGGTAGTTGTGGTTTCCCATCATGGCACCGCTGCCATGGTTGAACAGATGCTACAAACATATGTAATTTCTTTTTCTTACAGGTTCTAATACAAACTTCTAACTTACAAAAAAAAAATATAAAATAATATTAATTTTTATTTTCAATCATAATTTTTAAACATCTTAATAATGTATTAAAATTATTATTTTATAATAATATATAAATTTATTTTATATAAAAATATTAAATTTCTTAATATAATAATTTAAAAATAAATAACATACTATTAAAAAAGAATTATCAAAAATATATATTCATTATGATAATTTTTTAAAGGGAAAATTAAAAATATTCTGCATATAAGTCCTTCAAAGCCTTTAGTGGATGGTCTCATGTGAAAGGGAAAATTAAAAATATTCTTCATACAAGATCTTCAAATCCTTTAGTGGAGGGTCTCATGTGAAAGGGAAAATTAAAAATATTCTTCATAGAAGACAATCAAAGCCTTTAGTGGAGGGTCTCACTCACATGATCCTAAAAATCCCTTTCTAGAAAACCCAAAGAAGACGTATACACGTGTTGAATAACCTTTTGTAAAGGTCGTAGGAAGAATAGATGGATTCCGTTCACTCTTCTAACCTCTTCTCGATATCTAAAGAAGAGTTTGAATAAAGTTTGAAGTTATGTACCAACTTCGAAACAATTATGACGTGAGCAATGGATTCCAAGGAGACTTTGTATGGTGCTTCTAGCAATGTAGCGTTGAGTGGGAAGCATGATCCTTAATCCGAACATGAGTGACCTTTGGTATTGAGAAAACATGTGTGCAATTGGACATCCATCATAGTATTGAACATTTTATGCATATGACTTACACATGAAAATGCTAACAATTATTTAGTTTTATTATGTGGAGAATACGCATATTTAAGATTCTTTTAAATTTTTAATCGATTTTTGGTTTGTTGGTTAGAAATGTGTCGAGATCCAACTCACTTGATTTTTGGGTGTCTATTGCATATGACATCTTATTGCATATGATTTCTCGAGGGAATCCTTGTATTTCAAGTAGGGATATGGGGAACATTAGAATATTTCGAGAAGTAGTTATGAGTCTTGGGGCCCTTGACATGGTCATCGAAGGAAACATCGTGATTGGAACATAAAGTAATTTTTTTGGAATACATAGATTTTAAAAATACCTCAAACAACCACGCAAGGCCTTTCAAGGGTATCCATTCATTTGACTAGGGATATGGGTGTTATTAGGGATTTTTGATACTAGGTACATGAGTATTTGGGTTATAGACATATTTTAAGGATGAAACCTAGTTCTTACACCATAAAGGAAGATTCTAAGAAGCAAAGTTGAAAAATGACACCATGATCTGCTACACATGACCTCTTAAGAATATCCTTACCCTTGGAGTGGGTATATTAACGAAATTATTGAGCTTTTATATTAAGGTATGGCCTTAGGCTTCCGGATATGGTTAGGGGGAGGAACCCAAGTCTTAGACCACAAATGAAGATTATAGGAATTAAGTATCAACAAATTAACATGACCTTCGGAGGGGATATTTGGCCTCCAAGTGGAGTTATGTGCACTGTTATAATTTTTTAGCATAAGTTATGGGGCAAGGGTTCCTCAACATGGTGGAAAGAATAAACTTGTTATTTATTCATTTAAGAAATATTTCATACATACAAGTCCAAAATGAACACCTCAACCCACTCACATGACCTTTGACGTGTATCATTGGTCTCTTAGTGGGTATATTGCCACTTTTAGGGTTTTTGGAGAAGTATGTGTTAGTTTGAATACTTTGACCAAGGTAAAGTAATGAGACTTGCTCATTATGCCTAAAAAGTAGCTTATGAGGCTCAATATCCACGAATGACTCCTCAAACCACCATAAATGATCCATATTTCAGATATTTATCTTTGCAGTTCCAATATGGAAACCATTAGAATTTTTTCAATGCCAAGAATAGGTTGCCGGGCATTAGGATTGGTTAAGGGAACAAAATTGGTACTTAGGAACTAAAATGAGCTTCTAGCCATCCAGCTTCATGAACAATGTGTCAAAACACCACATGTAATGTCTTAAGTTTATCATCTCCCTCTTAGTGGGTATATGGGAAACATTATAATATTTTAAACTCTAGGTATGAGTCTCATTACCTTGACTATGGTTTGGGGGGAAATTCATACCTCAAGACCTAAAGGTAGCTTTTAAGAGTCAAGGGACATAAATGAGGATTTGACACTATATATGAACTTTTGAAGGGATATTTGGCCTTTAAGAGGGGACATAGGATTTATTGAAATCTTTTTAGCACTATTTTTTGGTCACAATGCCTTGAACATTGTTGGAGGATGGATCCCTAGTATTGGGACATAAGTACATTTTTTAGGAATATGGGGCCACAAATGTCACCTCAAACATTGGGTTTTAGGGCTCTGTATATGGTAAAAGGGTGAAACCTGAACCTTAGGCCCTAAAGGAGAATTATAGATATCTATGGCCAAGAACGATACCTTGAACAACCACGAATAGCCACTTGAGGGAATTATTGGTCTATGAATGGGGATGTCGATCGAACTAGGTGGTTTTGAGTAGCAGGTATGTGTCCCAAGGCCTTAGAAATAATCCAGGGAAGAACACCATCCCTTATATCCTAAATAAATGTTTAAGGCATATATATATATATATATATATATATATATATATATATGAATAATTTATTGAAGCACCACACATGACCTCTAAAGGGTATCTTTGGCCTCTAGGAAAGGATGTTATTTCCATCAAAAGGTTTTGAGGATTCAGTATTGGTATCAAGGCCTTGATATGGTTGAGGGGGGGAACCCAAGCCTTATTCGAAGTACAAATATTCTAATAATCTAGGGGAATAGATGACACCTAAAACCACCACAACCAATCAATCAAGTTTTTAGGCAGCTTCTAGGGCTCAAGGGTCATGCATGACACGTCAAACCACCATATATGACCTCTTGAGGGGATATTTATTCTTCAACTAGGGATGTGGGAATTGCTAGGATATTCTTAGCACTAGGTATGTGTCTTGGGTCTTTAGAAATGATTCAAAGAGGAAACCCATGCCTTAGGTCCTAAAGGAATATTATAGTCATCTAGGTCCAACAATGACATGTTGAACCATAATAATGGACCTTTTTTGGGTATCTTAGTCTTTGTATGGGGATAGTTTACATTATGAGTTTTTGAACATCAAGTATGAGTCTTTGAACATTGGATATAGTTAGGGGGGAAAAACAAAGAGTTAGTCGTGCAAGGAAACTTTTAGGATTTTGGGGCCAAGAATGAAACCTTAAACCATCACAAATAACCTATCGAGGGCATGCCTTGCCTCTAACTACATTTATAGATATCATTAGAATTATTAAGCACTAGGTATCGGTCTTAGAACACTAGACATGGTTAAGGGAGGAAAGGTTCACTAAAGGAAGATTATATCCATCGAGGGCCAATAAGGATACCTAAAATAACTAGACCTAGCTTGTTGAGGGTATCTTTGGCCCATAATTGGGGATGTTAGTTCGACTAGCTAATTTTGAGAAGTACATATGTGCCCCAGGGCCTTGGAAACAATTTAGGGAACAAGGACTTGTATTAGGACATAATGAAAAATTTAAGGCATCCAAATCCATGGACAATGCCTCAAAACACCACACATGACCTCAAGAGGGTATTCTTTGCATTTGATAATGGATGTTAGTTAAATCAAACATTTTTTAGCATTTCATATGGGTTTCAAGGCCTTTTTATGGTTGAGAGGGGGAACCTAAAACCTAGCTTAAGTACACACATTTTAGGAATCCAAGGCTAAACATGATGCATCAAATAACCACACATGACCTCTTAAGGATTTAGAAAACCCAAGGGATCAAGGGTCATGAATGACACAAAAAATTGTTGATAACATCTCAAGGTGAAATTTGGCCTTCATGTGGGGATATGCACATTTATAGGATATTTTGAGCACTAGGTATGGTTCTTAGGTTCTTGAACATGATCAATAGAAGAAACCAAAGACAACCTCCTCAAGTAATATTTTAGGCATATAGGACCATCAACGACATGTTGAACCACAACAAAGGACCTTTCTAAGATATCCTTGGTATTCAGATCGGGATAGTGAGCACTATGCGATTTTTAACTATTAGTGTGAATATTTGGACCCTATATATGGTTACGGTAACAAAACCAAGAGGTAGGAAATAAATTAATATTGT
This sequence comes from Picea glauca, assembly GCA_000966675.3. Lineage (NCBI taxonomy): Eukaryota > Viridiplantae > Streptophyta > Pinopsida > Pinales > Pinaceae > Picea > Picea glauca. The sequence goes on along the minus strand of JZKD02S1173527.1, from coordinate 252,443 downwards.
AGGCTTCTAGAGCCAAGAATGACACCTTAAACCACTACACATGACCTATAGAGGGAATGATTTTCCTCTAACTAAGTATGCACATACCACTATAATTTTTTAGTGCTAGGTACAGATATTGAGGACCTAAGTGGGTTTGAGCATTAGGTATGTGTCCTAGGGCCTTGGAAATAATAGAGGAAAAAAGGCCATGCCTTGGGTCCAAAAAATTATTTGAGGCATCCATAGCCATGAAAAATGCATCGAAGGACCACACGTCACCTCTGCAGGGTACCTTAGCCACTAAAAAGTGATGTTAGTGCTATCAAAATTTTTGTAGCATTATGTATGGGTCTCAAGTCCTTGATATGGTCAAGGGGGGAAACCTAATCCTTAGATAGAGTACAAATATTATATGCATCTATGGAAAATACAATTCCTTTGACCACCACACCTGACATCTAAAGGTTTAATGAAACTTATAGGGCTTAAGGGTCATGAATGACATGTCAAATCACGATAGATAACCTCTCAATGACATATTTTTCATTCAAGTGGGGATATGGGAATATTTAAGATATTATGAGCATTGGATATGAGGTATGGGTCTTGGGTCCCTTGACATGATTGAGAGAGGAAATATCAGACCGAGGCCCTAAATAAACCCTCTAGGCATCTAGGGCCATCAACATGTTAAACCACCAAAAATGACCTTTCTAGGGTAACCTTAGTCTCTAAATGGGGATAGTCATCATTATGAGTAATTGAAGATTAATTATGAATTTGTCAAACTTAGATATGGTTGAGGGAGAAAATCCAAGAGTTAGGCCCAAAAGGAAGCTCCTAGGCTTCTAGGACCAAGAATGACACCTTGAAAGACCAAAAATGACCTATCGAGGGTATTCTTTGCCTCTAAATATGTATATAGGTACCACTATAATTTGTTTTGCACTAGATATGGGTTTTGGGGTCCTAGACATACTTATGGAAGGAAACATGAAATAAGACACTAGATAAAGACTTTGTTTTTATTTTAATATTCCTTTCATAATTTTATTTCAAGAATTTCCACTTTTTGGGAAAATAAAAACTTTGAACTTTAGATCTTCCCTAAATCCATCATGTTCATTTGCAAATTCTTCCCCACAACCATTATATCCCTTCATAACTTCTTTCCTGAACCCATCAAGACCTTCTCAAAATTTGATATTTTTTTATTTTCCAATACCATTGGCACCTTTTTAAACTTTGATTTTTTGAACTCATATAAAAGCATCGAAAAGTTATCAAATTTTTAAGTGTTTAGCTCATCTATAACCATTGAAGATTTTAACTCATCTATAATCATTGTCTTTCGTGACCTTCGATTTTTGAAATAGCTCCAAAATTATAAAAAAATAAATCAAACTTTAAACTTTACTTACACAATAGAAGAAGTTGGGGAAAATTTAAAGTCAATATTTCAAATGCATCTAAAATTTTCATAGGAATTTTAAATCTTTGATTCTAGGAATTCCAAAATTTAGATTCTCCAAACTTCTAAAATCCATTGGGGAAATTTCAAAATTGAACTTGTGAAATACTCCAATGCCCTTCAAGAAACTCCATACTCATAAATTTTGAAATGATATGAAAACCATCGGGTGGATTTTGAACATCAAAATTTTGAAATAATCCAATAATATTTAATGTTATTTTGATTAGAAAGGTTTCAACATTTCTAGAAAGAAACATATAAATCCTTTTGATCTTTGAAATTTCGACTATATTGTGAGCTTATTATCACCAATTTGATTTTTTTCCATAATCAAATTGGCCTTTTTTTTACCGATTTCACAAATTGACCATTTCTCAAGAAGACAAACTTTGCAATTATTGAATTACTTCAATTATCACCTCCAAAACCTTCATGGATTCTTTGAAAATGATCCCATTTGAGAATTGAGATATCTAATTACACAATCTTAGGCTTCAAACACTTCTTCCCAAACTTATTCTTATTGAGAGATTTTTCCAAACATATGGCGTACAAGCTACAATTGTTCCTATGCACTCAAAGTTCCGGGACATATGGCCACAATGATGAATCAAAAACCTTGCAACATATTTCCATAAACATTGAAATTAATGTGGATTCACTCTTGAAATTAATTTCCATGATCTAGCATAGATTTTCCTCGATCTACATTAAGACTTTTTATCAAACACTTTGTACACATGATTCTTGTTTTGAAATGGTGAAATGAAAACTTCATCATCCATATAGTATGAAGATATTTCTTCTCCTCTGTTTAATTTGTTGTTGAGTTTTGATTGCGTTAAATATTAATAAAGTTTGATATGTAGATAATTGAACTTGTTTTTTATTGCAAATCTCATTTATATACTACTTTTATGGAGAAATCTATTTACCACCTTTATTTTTTTTCCGTGCAAAAAATGATGAAAATTTGTAAAATTTAAGAATATCATCATTGATGACAACTTCTAAATTTTGAAATATGATATTTTTTTATTCTTCTTGTTACCTTCATTCTATGTTTCCTTATTTTCCTTATATGCCTAAAACATTATTTTTTTTTTTTTATAGAAAGAGGCATGCACTTTGGAAAAACTTAGTGATGAATACTTATGGATGAACAATTATTGATCTTTAATGGTAGTATTTTTTTAATGATATATTAGGGATTTTTGCAATATATTTTCTCTTTTGTGAAATCTTAAAATATTATATCTTATTGTGTATGGTTTCTTTGACATTGGTAATGCTTAAACTTTGCCTAGCGTTAATATATACTAAAACTTGGAATTTTGAAGAGTGTGTTAGTATTGAGATTAATATTGACTTCTTCTAATGGAAACATTACATATGATACCTATTTGTTCATCAAATTACAATTATGATTCCTTTATATCCTTCGAGTTTGATTTATTTTATCAAAACATGTAAAAGAGCATTGAAATCATTCCTAGGTTAGTGTGAGATTTTGACATTATTTTCTTTCTTGATACATTATTTTTTTTGCTCTATAACTAAATATATTTGTGTTTGTTCCTTTTGTTGTATATATTTATTCCATCCTTTGTATAAGTTTGACAAGAGTATCATCTGAAGATTGGTATGATCACATATTCATCTTATAGACTCTAACATCACTTTAGAAATGTTTCCATGCAAAGCATAAATGGGTTTTCATATGGTAATATAAACACAAAGTCTAAGATAATCATTGTTACCTTTGAGAAGGTACTCATGAATGTAGTGTATTTGATAGAGCACCATTTGACCTTAACCTAGCTTGCACATATTGTCTGTATTTGAGCTGGAATTTCCCTCAATTCAAGAAATATATCAAAGAACATTATAGGTCCTACCTATGATAGCGGGTGATAGTATCCCTTTTCCTTGAAATATGAACCATAAATATTGATGAAAAAAATGAAATTTGGTATGGATAGTGGGTGATAGGTCTTCTGTGTTTTGGTGAACCATGAATATTGATGAAAAAAATGAAATTTGGTATGGATATCATTATGATCATTGAAAAGTATATTAGCCTTTCATTTCCTTGGATTCTTGTGGTGCCTTTAAAAGGAGATGTTGGGTATGAGGTGATTTTAGTGGTATGGAATCTTTTTGAGTATTTAAGTTTATATTTCTCTATGATTTTTATTATGAATGATTTCTAATGATGTAGGATGGACATAATGTTGTCTCTGGTAAGCACATCAAATGGAGTGTGGAGAGTGAATAGGGAAGAAATGGCTTTATCTTCTAGTTAGACATTGAAAAAGGTCATCTTGAGTTACTTATGTTCTCTTTGATGCTCTATTTCATGTGCCTTGGATATAAAACATGTATGTCGTGTAATGCCCCATATTTTGACCTTAGGTAGTTAGAACATTGTTGTTTACTAATCTTGATAATTCAAAGTTTAGCATTTGTTTGGAGTCACTTAGACTTTGTTAGACATTGAGATGTGTACCTCTAGGCCTATTTGTATGTTACATGATATATGCTCATGAAAAAAGATAGTTATTTGATTTGTTAAATATGAAAATTAAAATGGGAAAGTTCAGTACATGTATACCAATTCACGTTATATTGTGAATGTATAATAGATGCAATGCATGATGTAAATATGAAAAACATTTCTTAATTGGACGTCAATGCAAAAATGGATTCTTATATAAATTTGTGATGTATCTACATCAATATGTGTTATTGGCAAACTAACCTACAGGATGATGAGCTATGTGATAGCCAAATGACTATAGTATTGAGGTAACTGGGATGTCGTAGACATCAAGAAGATATTGTGTTCTATAAGTTGTACTTATTATTTGATTTATGATTCGAAATATTACTATGATCTATGGTAAGTGTGGTTTTGA
>JZKD02S1173527.1:179683-248059 GCA_000966675.3 Picea glauca | reverse complement strand
GACTTGGGGAAGTGTGGATGGAAACTTGATAAATAGGGAGAAGAAAAAGAGAGGAGGGGATGGAGAGGTTGGAGCATGATGAGAGGTTGTGAAATTCTTGGAAGAGATGATTCTTGTGATAGTTTCCTTTGAGCATTTGTGCTTTGCTGTTCTTGGAGTCATGGGCACGGAGGGCCAACAAACCAAAAGGTTTCTTGGAGCTAGGAAGCCGGCTAGGCTCTTAGTTGGCAGGGAGGATTTCGTTGTTTCACTCTGGGCAAGCAGGAAAAGAATGCTTGGAAGCGTCCAGGACTACAGTACAATCGGTGAGCTTCGACAAGCTAAGGAGGATGTATTTTTCAGTGATATTTTGTTATTGATGTTTTGAGTATACTTATGTTTTAAGTTCTTAAATCTTAAATTTAGCCTACTACTTATATCATCATGTTATTAAATTTATCATTGAGCAAATGTAGAATAATTGTGTAAATGAAAATGGAATTATGCTAAAACGAAGTTGTTATTGTGTATGTGTTTGAATAAATTGTTAATTGCTTAGCATCCTGTGGACGGGTGCTACATATGGTATCAGAGCACGTCAAATGGAGTGTGGAGAGTGAATAGGGAAGAAATGGCTTTATCTTCTAGTTAGACATTGAAAAAGGTCATCTTGAGTTACTTATGTTCTCTTTGATTCTCTATTTCATGTGCCTTGGATATAAAACATGTATGTCGCAATAGTTGGAAATATGAACAAGAATTGTTTCTTTGTTTTTTCCCCTTATTTATGTTAGAGCACAAGTGTCATTCCTTGTTTTCAATAGTGCTCTACTTTATAGTCCCTTAGTGTGGATTTCACCATGACGGGATTTGTTTTTTATTTTATTCTAAAGGCCTATATTTTACTCAAAGGATGTTTTGAAGTAAATACCTATCCTACATGCCTTATTGAGGTTATCACCATAGGTTTTTTTCTTTTCTTTTTTTCTTTTTTTCATTTTTCTCTAACATGATTAGTGTAATTTGAAAACATTGTTTCTTTGAATTAGATCTATTTGCTGACCCCAATGATTTATAGTAAAACCTCATTTGATGATGACTTATTTTATAGGTTAAGGATGTATCTATTAACAAAAAGTGGTAGTTGTTCCTCGCCTACAGTTCTTATTTTTGCTGACTCATTACCATAACATGTATCAATCTAGTTTGGCCCTAACCATATTGTCTTCAAATTTCCATTGACATCATTGAATATTCAGTCATATAATAGGGAACAATCTCCTTCTTGAAGACCTTTTCTTTGACGTAATTGTCGTGAATTTTTTTATCTACTATTGGATCATTTTATTGTGGAATATGGCATATTTCCTATACTCATCTAGTGCATTAATATGTTGTAGTCTCTCTTGTTTTTTGTCATAGATATTCTATCCTATTTGTAAGAATGTCATGAAGGTCTGAGTTTCAAAATAAACCCTATGGTGTTATACCATGTAGTGTTGTATGCCCAATAAACTTATGTCAACCAATTTTTCTAACCTCTTCTATCTCATGTGAATGTTTTTGTTAGAGTGTTATCCATATCTAAATCTGTTACTTCTACTCATTCATTGAGTGATAAGTAGCTAATGCTTATGATGAATCTTCTATAAGTGCATGATCTTTTCAATGAGATTTGATGTAAACTCAATTCCTTCATTTGTGAGAATCTCCCTTGGCACAACAAATGTTGAAAATATGTTCTCTTAAGAAAATATCCTACATTTTCTTCTTTCACATTTTCCATTGACATTTCCTATCCCAATTTGGTCAAGTAGTCTATGCAAAGTAGTATATTCTATTTTTAATTAGAAATTGGGTCTATAGGTCCTACAAAGTATGCACCCTACTTATCAAAGGGTTCCATTGATTCTTTTGTTTGGAGTGGCATATCATCCCTTTTTGTGGGATTTTCCATTCTTTCATACATATTCTAGTATTTCCTTGTGAAGTGTTGGCTAGCAATACCCTTCTTAGAGAACCCTATAGGTTTTCCTCTTTGTAGGATAATGACCCAACAAGGTTCTTCACAACAATAATGTAGTATTTTATGCACATTATGGTTCCTTATGCAATGTTTAAGTATCTGTTCTAGTCCAAGTTTTAACAAACAACCCTTGATCCATGTGTATGTGACACTCTTCTTGATGATCTTGCATTATTTTATATAGGAAAGGTGTTGAGAAAAGTTCCATGTAACTAAGTAATTTGATATATCAACAAAACATGGGGTTTCTAGCAATATTGCAAACATATTGTCATTTAGGAAAAAATCATGAACAAACTTTTCATCAACAATAAGCGTTAGATTAGATGAAAAATATGAAAAAAACATATTATTTTCTATATTTTTCAAATATTATCCAGTCAAATTCATCCCATAATAACAACCATATGATGCACATTCCATTAAATTCTACTTTATTCATCAATTATTTAAGGTCTATGTGGTCTATATGTATAAAAACTAGAAATCCAATAATATAATACCTAAATTTATTGACGGCATAAACAACAATAAGAAAAGTTAAGATTTTCTATTAACAAATTTGTTCATAGTAACTAAATAGGATGTGTCTCTTTGTATTCACGTTTCCCTAGAATTTCCCCTAAGTCTGTATTAGAGGCATCAATATGAATTTGGGAAGGAATACCCCACATAGGGAATGACATTTCTTTTTCTTTTATGTTATCAAATTATTTATGAAAATATATTGAGTAGACAAATTTTGCATTATTGGAAGGTAGGGTAAACAAAGGTGTTGTCAATTTGGTGAGATTTTATGAATATTATGTAGAATCTTCCATGTCCTATGAAACTTGTAATGGTAGGTGTTGAATGATTTTTATTTTTAATGGCTCTACTTCAATTCCATTAGGAGAAAAACAATGTCCTGGTAATATGCCTTATCTCACGAGCATGAGGAATTCCCAATTACTTAAAGATAAGTTCATTTTCTGGAATATTTTTAAGACATTATCCAAATTTTCTAAGTATTCCTAAAATGTGTTCTCATAGGAAATGAATTCATCCATCTAAATCCCAACAATTTCATGCAACAAATCTGAAAGGATACACAAAAGCACTTTTTGAAAGGTTGTATCGGGATCACGTGGGTCAAATAGAAGTACCCTACAAGCAAAGGCTCCCCAAGGATAAGAAAAAGTTGTTTTATCTTGGTACTCTAGAATAATTTGTATTTTATTATACCTGCTTAAACCATATAGAAAGGAAAATTACTTTTACGAGGAAATTCATCCATTATTTTATTATTTTATCACTAAGGAGTCAAGGGAAGTGATGCTTTTGTGTAGATTTGTTAATTTTTTTATAATATACACATATTCTACACTTATCTCATTTATTAGAGAGAATAACCAAAGGTGAGATCCATTCACTTTTAGATATGTTAGAATTGCAAATGCGGAAAACACAATTCACATATGACAATCAAAAACCATGCAAATTAACAAACACAAATATTTTACGTGGTTCACCCTATATTTGGGATACGTCCACCAAGCAAGGGTATCAGTTGTCTTATTATTCAGATCATGGAGATTGCAGTAGCCTTGCAAGCTCTCTCATATCCCTCTATGTTTTCCTCTACAAGCATACATAAATTCATATACATTTACACAAGAAACTAATTATTAAATGCACTCCTATCCATATACTAACTTGGTCTATTTAGTTTCAACCAACGCAGAATAATAGGATCCAAATCCATCCTTGGAGGAATTCGTTGTCACCAAATTTCCAACAATCTCAACCTTGACAACAATTAACCTGATACCTTGTTTTTTATTTTATTTTATCATTTTTTTTGCATGCCAAGAGAAGCAAAGCACCATCGTATCTTCTCTAAACATACTGTTTTTGTGAACATGTCTGCACAGTTCTCTTTTGTATGCACTTTCTCAAGAGAGACTCCACATTCATCGAGGACCTATCTTACAAAATGATACTTGATAGGTATATGTTTTGTTTTACTGTGGTAGGATGGATTCTTAGCCAAGTGAATATCACTTTGACTATCACAAAGTAAATTTACTTTGTCTTCCATCCTTCCAAACTCACCAAACAAACCTTTTAACCAAACCGCCTCTTTGCAAGCATGTGAAACAACTACGCATTATGCTTCTGTAGTGGATAAAGAAACAATGTTATGTAGCTTTGACATCCAACTGATACCTCAACCTACAAGAGTAAAGACATACCATGAAGTCGACCTTCTCTTTTCCAAATCACCTGCAAAATCAGAATCAACATATCGACAGGCTAATTCACAACCATTGTTATAAGTGATACAGTAATCACTTGTGCCTCTCAAATATCAAAGCACTCATTTCACTATTGCTCAGTTCTCTTTACTTGGATTTTCCATATATATGTTGACAACCCCAACTGCATGTGAAATGTTTGGCCTTGTACTCACCATTGCATACATTAGACTTCCTACTGCATTAGCATATGGTATTCGAGACATATATTCCTTTTCTTCTTTTGTACTAGGACATAAAATTGAAGAAATCTTAAAATGGGAAGCCAAAGGGACTAAAACTTGTTTCACATCGTTCATACCAAACCTCAAAAGTATCTTCTTAACATACTTTTGTTGTTACAACCAAATCTTTCCATTCCCCTGGTCTCTGAATATCTCCATGCCCAAAATAGGCCTTGCTTCTCCCAGATCTTTCATATCAAACGTCCTAGCCATATGAGCCTTTAACCTGTTGATCTCAGTTAAGATTTTGCTTGCTAAAATCATATCGTCAACATACAATACTAAGATAATGAATATGCCATTATTCAATTTCTTAAAGCATACATAATGATAATACTCACTCCTTGTATAATTCTGGCTCACCACGAAAGAGTCAAATTTCTTGTACCATTGTCTGGGAGATTGCCTCAAACCATACAATGATTTCTTGATCCTACAAACAAATTTATTGTTGCGATTTTGAACGAACCCTTCAGGTTTTTCCATGCAAATTTCCTCATCCAAATCTCCATGTAAGAAGGTAGTTTTAACATCTAGCTGCTCCAACTCCAAATAAAGTAATGCAACTAATGCTAACACAATTCGAATTGAAACAGACTTAACAAATGGTGAAAAAATATCATGAAATTCAATACATTCTTTCCGAGAATATCCTTTCACAACTACTCTTTCTTTGTACCTTTCCACCTTATCATCAACACTCTTCTTCAGCTTGTAGACCCACTTGCAAACTACAACATTTTTGTCTCTTGGAAGTTATACAAGGTCCCATGTGGCATTCATGTCTAATGCCTTCATTTCATCCTTCATTGCTTCTTTCCATTTATCACTGTTAGAACTCTTCACAGCTTCCTGATAGCATGAACGTTCATCATCATTAGTACTTAAAGAAATTGACAAAACCAAATCATCATACCTTCTTGGAGGATCTCTGACCCGCGTAGACCTCCTTAGGGAAGTTTGTGGCTCATCCACATTTTGTTTATTGTTATCATCAACCATGTCTTCCTCTATAGGAAACGCTTCATGAACATCTTCAGAAACTTGTTCATGTTCACGTTCATCGGTTTCAAACTGAATTTGATGATACTTTGGTACTTCTTCCTATTTCATTTGAACATCTACATTTGATTTGATGAGAGATGATTCATAAAATATTACATCTTTGTTAGTGGTGATCTTGTGGAAAGTAGGATCCCAAAACCTGTACCCCTTAATACCATCACCATATCCAACAAATATAATCCTTTTTTATTTTGGATCTAATTTAGAACGTTGATGTTTCAGAATTAGAGCATAGGCTTCACAACCAGAAACTTTAAGATTAGAATAATTAAAAGGGTTACATTTCCATAACTCTTCAAGAATCTTGCACTATATTGTTGTTGACGTTGATTGATTCACCAGATAACAAGTTGTAGTTACTTCTTTTTCCCATAGTTGTTGTTGCAAGTTGGCGTTACTAAGCATACTCCTTGCTCTCTCTAGAAGAGTCATGTTCACACGTTCAACAAGTCCATTTTTTTGAGGAGTACAGGAAGTGGTTTTATGCCTATCAATCCCAAACTCCTTGCAATAGTTCTCAAATTCCATTGATGTAAATTCACCACCATTATCAGTTCTTAAACATTTAATGGACCTACCAGTGCTCTTTTCTACCAAAGCTCTAAACTGCTTGAAAACATCAAATACATCAGCCTTTCTTTTCAACATATATATCCAAATATTCCTATATAAATCTTCTATAAAGGTTACAAAATATGATCATCCTCCATACTAAATAGTAGGGGATGGTCCCCAAACATCAGAATGGATATAGTCAAAGATTCCATCACTAGTGTGTCTTCTAGTTTTAAATTTATTCCTATTATGTTTTCCATAAATATAGTGCTTGAAAAAATCTAACTTTAAAGACTTTATACTAGGAAGTAACTTGCAATAATATAATACCTTCAATCCTGTTTCACTCATATGGCCCAACCATTGATGCCATAGACAAACATAATCACTGCCATTCTTGGATACAGTTGTAGCATGATCTGACTCGGTTCTTCCTTCTAATAGAAATAGGTTTCCAACCTTCTTCACTTTCATAACCAGTAGGATTCCTTTGTAGACCTTCATAACTCCAACTTGAACAATACTCTTATATCCTCCAATGTATAAGACTCCCAAATAAATTAGGTTCTTCCTAAGCTCACGTACATGTCTCACATTAGTTACTATTTTAAGAGTTCCATCAAACATCTTAATTCGAATGCTACCAATTCCCACAACTTTACATGAGATATCATTACCATGTAAACTATTCCATCATCTATAGAATGGTAAGTAAAAAACCATTCTCTATGAAGACACATGTGATTTGAATCACCAGAATCTAATAACCACTGTTGATCATGACATGAACCAATACTAATTGATAAAACTTCACCATTCATACCTGAACCTATTGTTGAACCTGTTTCAATTGCCTTCGCTTCCTTCATTTCTTTTGGAGGTTCGTATTTGGAGGATTTTTGGCGCTTCCAACAATCCTTCTTTAGGTGTCTTGATTTTCCACAAAACCAACACTTAATCTTGCTCTTTTTTCCCTTTGAATCTGAAAAAATCTCTCTGACCCTGTCCTCTTTCTTTAGGTCTGCCTCTGACCACCATCACCTTACATGTAGAGATTTATGAATTGGATTTATTCCTTCTTTCCTCATACAGTAGTGCTCCAACAATAACATCAAACTCAATATTTTTTGTTGCGAAGAAACTAATAGAGGTAAGAAAGTGATCCCATGACGAGGGAAAAGAACACAATAATGTAATTGCCTTGTCTTCATAATCAAATTTTACTCCCATGCTAGTCAACTGAACTAAGAGAGTATTAAAAATATTTAAATGATAATCTATTTTCATACCTTCCTTCATGCACAAATTGTATAATTTCCTTTTCAGGAAGATCTTGCTCATCAAGGATTTTGTCATGTACAGGATTTCCAGTTTCGTCCACAAATCGATTGTTTTCTTCTCCGCAACAATGTTGAACAAAACATCATCAACCAAACATACGTGTATGGAACTTAGTGTTCTCGCATAGATCTCATCCTAGTATTCATTTTGTATGGTCGCGGTTTGCTTTGATTTTCCCAAAATCTCCTTGACCACGCCTTGTTGCATGAGAAGATCATGCATCTGAACCTTCCAGATCTCGAAATTGTTCTTGCTATTGAAATTCTCGATTTAGAATTTGGCACTCTAAGTTATTTCCATATCAATAGATCATCGCACCTGATAAGAGCCACACAATGCGATTTCTTATAAAATCGTCGCACATCTCTGCAGTAGAGGCTCACATCTATGATTTTAGAGGCATCGCGCCTGTCATCATAAGTTTACCGCTTCTATCTTCACGGATTCGTCTCGTCCATACAACATACTATTGTGTGCCATCAATGTGAAATATTTTTCGCTCCTCATAACTGGAGTGGGCTACATTGATTTCAGAGGATGGGGCTAGCGTGAATGGTAGAGACACGGTTGTTGCTCCCTTTACGAGGAGTGACCCATGGTGATGAGAAAATGTCATGACTTGTGCAGAAATGGCGTTGCTCCTCCTCCATAGTTTTTGAACTGCTGCTCCTCCACGGTTTGGCACTACGGATGGCATTGCTCCTCCTCTGATGGATGACGCCCGCGACCCGCTCTCTCAATTCACGATCTTTCACCACGGATATGGCCTCAAGGATCTCCAACGCAGCTCTGATACCAATTGTTAGAATGGAAAATGCGAAAAACACAATTCACATATGACAATCAAGAATCACGCAGATTAACAAACAAAGAGATTTTACATGGCTCACCCTAGATTTGGGCTACATCCACCAAGAAAAGGTATCAGTTGTCTTATTATTTATATCATGGAGATTAAAACAACCTTGCAATCTCTCTCATATCCCTCTCTGTTTCCCTCTACGGGCATACATAAATTCATACACATTTACACAAGAAACTGATTATTAAATGCACTCCTATCCATATTCTAACTTGGTCTATTTAGTTGCAACCAATGCAGAATAATAGGATCCAAATCCATCCTTGGAGGAATTCGTTGTCACCAAATTTCCAACAAGATATATGATAGATAAAATTGGCATCCAAAATATTTTAACTCTCTACTTTCATTATATATTTTAATATTGTATTCATCTTTATTTGAGGCTATATTATGACTAAGGAATCATCTATGATGTATACATTGTGTGTATAAATTTCAGGATGGATTCCTTGCACATAATTGTAATCCCAAGCAAAGGATGAATTGTGTTTCCTTAGAATCTCCAACATTTCTTTATCTTGAACATAATTTAGTTGGCTACTAATTTTTAGAGTATTATTAGGTAACATATCACTATTTGAATATTTATTTTATTTTATTTTAATATGGAACAATTTTTTCCATTAGTTTTGTTCTAGAACAACAAGGCTTCCAACATATTCTTTCTCTTTTTTCCCATCATATTATTGAATTGTACTAGAACTAGGGTATGTTAGAATATGATGGATGTGCTCATTTTTCCATAGACAATATCACTATTTTCACCCAACCATAGGCCAAAGCCACCCTTCGAGCACCTTAACCTTGACAAAGAATCACTCCGGAAGCAAACCTTAGGTTAGATAGCCAAACAAAGGGTAGCGTACCTTTCTCCAAGGATAGCATACCAAACAAGAGCTAATCATATATTCCAAACCATAACCAAGAGATACTCCAAGACAAAACGTTATCTACTAGCTACAGCAGTTGCAACGATAGCTTCTCCTCCAAACTTGCACACAAACTGGCTAACTGAAGTAAGCACAAGTGATCTCTGTAGTTCTGCGAATGCCTGCTAGAATGAAGACTGGCCTCCTGTATTTATACTAATTCTGCCTAACTGCCTAGGCTGACTTCTCATTTTGGGAGCCTATTTACTTAGTATATAATATTCTTCTGGCCAACTTCTTCTCTTGGAGGCTAATAACTTAATACAAATTATCCTCTTGAGTTGACTTGTCCTCTAGGGTTATTAGCCAACTCATTAGGGTTTCATCTTGCTTCCTAGAAAATTCTATTCTCGTTAGGTTTACACATGGAGGTAAATATCTCCTGCCCATAATATCAACACTCCCTCCTAGTTAGGGAGGTATTACAGGTAATGGTCTTGAGCTCAAACATACCATTCACCTGGTAGCATCAACATAGTTGTATAGACTATCTCATGACTAGATCATGAGTACCATCATCACCATCAGTGTCATCAGTTGCATCAACTCTCGAAACCATACTCTATATGAGTAATTAGACATGATGTTGGATAAGTCACTCACTCCAGAGAGTGACAAAAGAGCCATTCTTCTAATACAAACATATGTCCTAGAGGAATAAATGTCCTCAACCATGTTCCCTCTGGGAAATATTTGTCCATTGATCATCCATCTAGCTGATAATCATTTCCAACACAATTGATAGTCTTCAAGGCAATTAGAATAGTATCATTCAATAGAACACAACTATGTCTATCCATAGTAGTAGACAACTACAATCCAGTGGTACACTACCACACCAAGTAGCACATAGGTACTTGATCAGTGATGTATAGTCATAAACAATGGAAGACATCCACCATATTAGTATACATCTACTGTCTAGAGACATACAGTCTTCATAACAATCATCTGATATCAACCTACACAAAAACAATGTTATGATAGAAATTGAATCATCTGGGCCATTCTTCCACTCACATCTGTGAGATCTGGAAGACCATCTTCCCTTAGAAGGTTGAACATAAACGATGAGCTATCTAGACTATTCTTCTCAAGCAAGGAAGAATAATTGTCCCGATTTTTGAGCCTCGACCATTCCCCACCCTGGTCCATTCCTCCGACATTAAACAAACTGTAACCTGGAGAGAATGAATCTACCCTAAGGAATGACTATCCTAATTGTTGAACCTGGACCATTCACCTATCTGGGCCATTCCTCTGGCTCTAAACAAAGTGCAACCTGGAGAGAATGAATATGTCCTAGGGAATGACTGTTTGGACCATTTCCTAAGGAAATGACTGTCCTGCACCAACCTCCAAAATAGACCATTCTTTGAAATTGCTCACAACTGTGAGTTTCGAAAGAATGACTATCTGGTGAGGCAGACTAGTCTTCTTGATTAAACATGAAGAAGAGAGACTGTCCTAGACCATTCCCCATGTTAACCACAATGGGAAATTGTTTTCTATGGTACATCAACAATCCATCGAACCATTTTCATTACAAAAATGACCGTTTGATCTGGACCATTTTCCAAACTGGAAAATGCCTGTTCGTCAGAAATCTCAAACCACTTTCCGAACTGGAAAGGAACTACTCATCCTGGACCATTTTTCGAGCTGAAAAATGACTATCCATAAAGCAATAACACATCAGTGCTCCCTCCCAATATAGGAGTCATATCTTCCTTTTCAATAGGGAAGTCATCTCCATGATGTCCAACTTGAGTATGCAAACTCTTTCATCTTGGACAAAGGCTTTACCAAAATGTCTTCTTATCTTCTCATCTGTGGAGTTATATATATATTGGAGAACCACTTCTCTTTTCTGGACTTCATCATGGAGAATGTAATTCTTTATCTCAAAGCACTTTAGTATTTCTAGAACACTGGTTTTCTTTGAAGGCTTCATATAGCTCTGATCAATATAGTGTGTCATTATTGGATTCATATTTTCTTCCCCATTAGCTCATAAAATAGTGGCAGGGCTCAAATTGGAACATATCCATGTGGCACTTCTTCTATCATCATGAGATATTTCTCATGGATTGGCAATCCTTCATCCTGATATTCTGAGTAATCATTATGATACAATATCTTTGTTATAGAAAGTCTTCACCATGCTTTTGTATTGCATTGGAGATTCTCCACCAAGTTGTTTTCTTCCATTTGCATACAAGGGTCTCTTTCTGGTATACCTCAAAGGTTTGAAGTTGCTCTGCATACGCTCTTTGTTCAATTTCTTCGGAGAATAGTATTTGCATTCATCTGATGTAAAACTCCAACACATGGATATTGCGAATGATATAATGACTCATGTAGAGGTATGTCTCGTTTACTGGAACAAGTAATCATCATAGTCTTCTCCCTCCATATGGGATAACCTCTAGTTCTGGATCTTGCAATGCTTACATTCATAACTATTTCATACATTGTTCTTCATCACAACTTTCAATTCCTCTGCTTGATTTATTTTAGTGAATTAATATCAGGATGGTAATTTTGTGATTCTCGATACAATGACTAGTTGTCCTGGCTTCTGTTTCTTTCTTGGAATCTTCATGTTCTTCCTCATGTTTCTCTTTAGATCTTGGGTCCATGGATTTTTCTATAGATTCCATGCTCTGAAGATTCCAACTTCTTCCTTTCATTGTAGGATCATGGATATGGATGGACAACCAAGGATACTTTAAGGCTTCTTTTTGAAGAGGGCTTCTTCTGAAGTCAAACTAAACATGCACTTATTTTCATGGATACTACCATGAATATATACTTCATCATCTTCAATGGATCATAGGATTAGATCCCTCCTAAACGTTGCTTCATGCATGAGTGCATGTTTTTCTTTTGGAAGTATATAATCGGCTCCGTCCATCTAACATAATCCATGCATCTATATGCTTCCTTATTGCCTTTTGCAAGGTGTCATAAGTCTTTCTCCAATTTCTTCTTGATTGTTGATTTTAGCTTATCTTGCAGCTGTTACTTATGTAATAACTTCCACATGATTTTTTTGATGTACTTCATCCTTTCATGTGTATTGTCTGACTTATCTTGTTGTTCTTCCATAAGTATAGTTCTTCTTGGAACATATTATCTTCTAAGAGATAGATATACAAGATATGTATAGAGACTATGCAAACAAGATATGTACAAGAACTATGAAGAATATTGTTACCTTGTCTTTAGAGGAATAAATCTTCTTTATCCTGCTTGGTCTTCCTTGAGGGTTTCCCTTCTTTAGAAAATGTTGCTTCGTGTGTCTCCTTCCTTTTCTTTATCTTAGGACAATGATTCTTGTAGTGACCATATTTTTTACAGTTGAAGCATTGTATTTCTGACATATCCTTCTTTTGATTTGGCTTCTTTTCAAACTTACTTTTGTTCCTTGAGTTATTGAATGTTGTTTTGAAGGATTGATCATCGTATTTCTTTTGTGGTTTCTCTTTTTCACTGATCCTTGATTTTTCTTGAGCACAACAATTCCAAAGTTTTTCAAATGTAGGATACTCCTTCCTTGTGTTCATGCTTGTGGAAAATGCATCCCATGTCTTGGGAAGACCATTGATTACTATGTATACCAATTCTTTCTTTGAAATTATCTCTTCAATAACTTGTAGTTGATCTCTTAACTGAGATATTCTCACAAAGTATGATGTTATGTTGTCATCATCATTCATCTTCATGTCACGAAGCTCATTCTTTAGACTCATTACTTGTCCAATGTGTCTGACTGAGAAGAGGTTTGTTAGGGCGTCGTACATATCCGTTGGCGAGTCAAGATGGGAGATGAAGGGTATCAATTGGTATTTTATAAAGTCCAATAATATACTCATGGCATTGATGTCACCATATTTGAACTTCTCCATAACTGCAATGTTTTGCGGTTCTTTCTCTTTTCCTTCTTCAAACTCTAGTTCCACGATCTTTCCTTTCACGATATCCAACACTTTATTCTTTGAAAGGATGAGGTCAATCCTAGTCTTCCACACTCTAAAGTTATAAGCTCCATCTAAATTGTTTTCTAAATTCATAGAGTAAGTCATGGCTTCTTTGACTTGGTCAACCTTAGATTTGACCAAAAACTCAAACTTGACGTCTTGGCTTGCTGAGAGTACCGGGAGATGTGCTAGGCTAGGGCGCACTGGTCTATCCTAAAATTAGGTCAATTCCTTAACTTAAGGTGCCTCAATGAGAGGGTTAGGGTTTATGCAACTGCACTTTCTAGTAACCCTAGCGACAGTGCTTTGGTGATTTCTCCTGCTAGAAACCCTACCAACAGTTCTTCAACGAGCTTAATATCCTTATGTCTATGCTCCCTTCTAGTGGTTAGATTAAATGAAGGAGGTGTGGGCCCATAACCTTTTATAATATGATGGATGTTCTCGTTTTACCATAGACAATATCACTATTGTCACCCAACCATAGGCCGAAGCCACCCTCTGAGAACCTTAACCTTGACAGAGAATAACTTCGGAAGAAAACCCTAGGCTAGATAGCCAAATGCAGGGTAATGCACCTTTATCCAAGGATAGAACACCAAACAAGAGCTAATCAGATAGTCCAAATGATGACCAAGAGATAATACAAGCCAAAACATAATCTTCTAGCTGCAGCAGCTGCAACAATAGCTTCTCCTCCAAACTTGCGCACAAACTGGCTAACTGCAGTGCGCACAAGTGAGCTCTGTAGTTCTGAGAATGCCTTCTAGAATGAAGACTGGCCTCCTGTATTTATACTAATTATGGCCAACAACCTGGGCCGACTTCTCATTCTGGGTGACTATTTACTTAGTATATAATATTTCTTCTGTCCAACATCTTCTCTTGGAGGCTAATAACCTAATGCAAATTATCGTCTTGAGCCAACTTCTCTTCTAGGGTTATTTGCCAACTCATTAGGGTTTCTTCTTGCTTCCCGAAATATTCTATTCTTGTTAGGTTTACACATGGAGGTAAATACCTCCCACAGCTACCATAATATCAACAGGGTACACATTTTGTATATAGTTGGAAATAATTGTGTTCTCGTATACTTGTCTAGGGGATAAAGAAGTTTGTATGATGGTGATTAGATGTATGATAGTTTGAAATGTGTCCCCCCATTTTTATTAACCTACATTTAGTGGTATATTTGTATTAATCAAAGGTTTTACAGGGGATTAAATACATACTATTTTTTGTGGTTAACCATTTTGGATGGTCATTTACCCTATACTACAACATATGTGTGCATTCGTTCTATATATCCAAGGTCTATCTACGATAACTGGATACTCGTTAGTTTTTTCTTTATTTTTTGGGACGATGAAGTCTATTACTCCCTTGAGTCAATTGATATCATAACATCATGTAAAAATCCATTCGGGTTAATAGTTGATCCATCTCCAAGATGAAGGACATTAAGTGTGTGTCATAACAACTATTTTAAATTCAACTTGGGCATTGTGTCCTTGGTCATGAAATTAATTTTGATCTCCAAATCTATTAATATAATCTTGATCAAAAGTATTAGAGGTGTACGACAGTGGGTGATCGAGTGTGTTGTTAAGGAAATTCGTGATGTTAAAGTCACCGGTTAAAAACCTGCGGTGACAAGGAATCCATCATGTTAAGGATTGGTGTGGCTCAGGATGGGTGCGATCCCTGGGTGATTTTGATAGCTTAGATGCCCCTGAGTCATGGTTTCTCAAGCCATAGGATAGTCCTGTAGTTCACGGACAAACCAACAACAAAAAAAAAAGATAATCTTGATCAAGATCATATTAATGTACACATTTACTGTATTACTTATTATCTCATAGTGTTAGGGTGTGGAAACCTTGCATAACATGAAATTAGTGATTTTGCTTGTAACATTTACCATAGGGATCTCTTTCTTCTTTTCCTTATTTCTCATAGGGTAGAATTATTTGATGAACTAATTGTAGATGAGTACATCCTTAATATATTGAAGGACATATAGTTTTGCAAACATATTCTTGAGTTCTCCCAAAAGTTCATTTTTTAATTAGTGTAGGTTTTATTTTACGATAGCCTCTCAAGATAACATCGGGTCATTTTTTTGAGAGGGTCAATAATTTTTTTCTTCATCTACTCCCAAAATATGATAGCATTTCTCTCCAATCTCATGAACCATCTCAAGGTTGATTCCTTCAATGTAGAGAGAGAAAATGACTTTGTGAATATCAGATGCATTGTCATAGGTTATATAGACAACGTCAAACTAAGAAAGTCATGTATTAGTGACTTGAATAGTGAGAACATGGAAATTAGAAAATGAAAAATTATCATTGTTCCTCATCAGTGTGGCTTCATTAGTTTCCAAAATTGGAAATTGAAATTTTTTAGGTTGTTCATCTTCCTCTTCTACCATAAAGTTATAATATGTAGATCCCTCTCTATCATAAAAGGATTCACAAAGTCAAAGAAATGATATATGAAAATCTATGATTTTTATTTAGGATTATCAATGAATTTCTCAATTATTTGTTGAATATCTTCTCGAAAAAAGGTCCTGACAATCTTGTTGTTGTTGTTCTTGTTCACTAGTACCTTCTTTAACTATACTAACAACATGGGTTTTGGGTAAAAACATGTCATACATATCTATAGATCGATGCATAGAAACTAACTATGTATTTGATCTGGACTATGTTGAGGAAAAATGGGATATGCAAAAGAATATAGCAGAGAGCTCAGAAATACAGTGAAACCCAAATTTTATTATTGAATAAAATATAAAAACATTATGAAACAAAAATTGGATAAAATGGTTGTACCTTATCTATGAAGAGAAAGAGATGTCGACTATGCTAATTTTCAATAACCATTGCATCACACTCCATTACATGCTCAAAGGACCTCCATCACCTCGATTATATATCAAAGAGTGAGAGGAGAATAATTCCCATGATGCATGGAGGATAAATTGGTCTAAGTTAACAAAATTCCAGAGGCATACTTCTCGAGGGTCACCCATCCAACTACTACTCTAGCCAAAGTGTGCTTCACTGTGGAGTTCCTGTGATATCATGTGCATTAACATTGTAGGAATCATTACATGATAGTTTTAATTAATAAATGGAGATGGAATTACACTATATTCCTCATCAAAATGGTGAATATCATGGTTTATCAAAACCACGGGCTTGAAAACATTGATTTAGTGGAAAAGGTGGATGACCATCGAGATGCACATGTATCAATCCTCCCCCATTAGGAGGTAATAGTCTCCATTACATCAAGTTCCCTTGGGATATGGGAAAAATTTTGCGTAATTTGAACATTGGTGATTCACTTTCTTTGTTGAAGTAGTTGTGGATCTTGTAGTTGGAATTGTCCTATTGATCGATTTCATGAACTTGTTGTTGGAGGTGATAGATATGTTAAACATATCTAAATGCATGATATGTATTGGTATGAGTATCATAGTACTTTGTCAATGAAGATGCAACAAGAAGAGCTATATCAATGGGCGATAATGGATGGAACCCCAAGCACACCTAAAAAGGGCCATGGCCAATGGGGCTATGAAGGGTTCTATTATATATATGTTGGACATATGGAATAATATCATTCTTTGGAATGGAGCATCTATAGATTTGAACATTTGTTAAGGGAGCACCAAGCACCAAGTCAATGAAATGCTTGACTTGGTAGTGTAAAGGCACCATTGCAGGTGAAAAACTATCTTTGAGCTCCTCTAGAATATTTTCAACCTTCTTTTGCTATATAGAGAGGTCTTGGGATGTGGTGGTGATAGTGACCTTCTATTCAATTTCTAACTGGATCACAAACAGGGAAAAAATTGTGGACTGCGAGATTACTTTTCAGAACTCTTTTTTCCTACATCATTGAAATGGTAGTAGTAATAATTACCTCTAGAATCCTATAGAGTTGATCCCCTAGAGTAAATATTTTGTTACATGGTCGAGAATCCTAAATAATGTAATGTTTCAACATATATGGTTTTCCTAAAAGAACATCAAATACTTCAAGTGGGGTAAAATAACAAAGTACCTCATGTTTGAAGGGCTTGACGTTGTAGGATAGGAGACATTGTTGGATGACGTGAAAGTATAATCCCTAGATAAACCAACCAATTGTGTATGGTTGGGGGTGTGGCATCGTCGACATATTCAATATCTTGATGGATTTGATCGATATTAGGGTCTTATGCATCCCACTATCAACAATGAAATGCAGTGGGGTTCCCTTAAACCATGTATGTGAATGGAAGAGTCGCTCCCCCTCCTCAAGCTCCTCAAACTCATATGGTTGGATATTTATCGAATTGTGATGGTAGCACTAGGTTCTACTTCGATGATTTTCTTTCGCTATTCTAAATCATAGTCTAAGTCAGGGTTCGACTCATTTTCTGTAAGATCATCTAACAATGATTGTTTTGAGTGGCATTCATCAATGTTATGCCAAGGTATTTTTTGGAACTCACACCACTTTCCAATATCCTTGTTCACCTTACCATTATTTGTCTTTTATTGTATCTTGGATCAGTTATCATAAGGTTCAATTTCCTTTCTATGTCCCTTGTTTTGTGAGTTATGACCAACTTTTCCATTCTTCTGTTGTTGTTGATCTGTGGACCCAA
The DNA here is from genome assembly GCA_000966675.3 of Picea glauca. Lineage (NCBI taxonomy): Eukaryota > Viridiplantae > Streptophyta > Pinopsida > Pinales > Pinaceae > Picea > Picea glauca. The sequence goes on along the minus strand of JZKD02S1173527.1, from coordinate 230,126 downwards.
GCTTTCACTTATTTTTCTATTGACATTCATGTTCAATTTTGAGAGAACATCAATAAGAAAATCCTACTAAGGATATTTATAGGAAATATATTTCTAATTATATGTACCTATGTAGGTCACTGCGATACTTCAAAAACAATTGTCTCTAAGAGTATTGAACACTTAAATTTGAGGATGGTTTATGGAAGATGTTGGTATACTCTGACATTGTCTAGTCTCTCTCCTAATGTAGAATCATCCATCTCATATATTGCTCATCATAGATTCCAACAAGGTAGAACTCTTCATCAAGGGAATCTATAAAGGATTGCTAGGTGGGTTCTCTCTCGAAGGAAATAGATTCATCCACAATGTGCCTCTCCCAATAACATTCCCACCAATCTTTGACATGTTTTCAATGGGTGAGAGACATGTTGTGTTAATTATCACATGACAAATAAAAATAATGAAAATTATATAGAAAATATATATGGATGTATAATGGTCATAAATTATTAAATGATTTTCTATCAATGTTCGTAGAACAAGTATAAATAAAGTAAATTTACTATCATTGTATTTAGAACAAGTATAATTCGTTATCTATAAATCTCTAGATGATTTACTATTAATGTCTTTAGAACAAGTAAAAATAATCATCTCTAAAGTTGAAGATGATTTTCTATTAATATCATTAGAAATCTTATTATTCTAATTTTCCTTTATGTAATACATCGCGCTAGTTTAAATTTCCTATCTTTTTGACATAGGAAACACTACGTTAATTTTTTTTGTTTAAAACTCGGAAAAAACTTCCTTTTCATAATGTGTTCAACACAAACCAACCTTTTCATTTGAAGAACATAACTCGATGTTGCAATATGATGAAGAAAACCAGAGGTTGAAATGTGACGAACATAGTAATGTTGCAATGTGTCAAACATATATTCTAATACGAACATATGTCCTAGAGGAATAAATGTCCTGAACCATTTTTTGTCTGTGAAATATCTATCCATTGATCATCCATCTAGATGATAATCATTTCCAACACTATTGATATTATTCAAGGCAATCAAAACAGTATCATTCAATATAACACAACTATGTCTATCCATAGTAGTACACAACTACAATCCAGTGGTACACTACCACACCAAGTAGCACACAGGTACTTGATAAGTGACGTATAGTCACAAACAGTGGAACACATCCACCACAGTACTATACATCTATTTTATAGAGACATACAGTCTTCATAACAATCATTTGATATCAACCTGCACATAAACAATGTTATGATATAAACTGAATCATCTGGGCCATTCTTCCACTCACATCTGTGAGATCTGGGAGACCCTTATCCTTTAGAAGGTCAAACATCAATGATGAGCTATCTGGAATATTCTTCCCAAGCAAGGAAGAATAATTGTTTTGATTTCTAAGCTTGGATCATTCCCCACCCTGGGCCATTCTTCCGACACTAAACAAAGTGTAACCTAGAGAGAATGAGTTTGCCCTAAGGAATGCATGTCCTAATTGTTGAACCTGGACCATTCACCTATCTGGGCCATTCCTCCATCACTAAACAAAGTGAAACCTCGAGAGAATGAATCTTTCCTAAGAAATGACTGTTCGGACCATTTCTTAAGGAAATGATTGTCCTGCACCAACCTCCAAAACTAAACATTCTTCGAAACTTCTCACAATTGTGAGCTACAAAAGAATGACTTTTCGACGAGGCAGACCAGTCTTCTTGATTAACCATCAAGAAGAGAGATTGTCCTAGACCATTCCCCATGTTAACTACAATGGGAAATCACTGTCTATGGTACATCATCAATCCATCGAACCATTTTCATTACAAGAATGACCGTTCAAAATGGATGATTTTCTGAACTGGAAAATGCTTGTTCATCAGAAATCTTAAACCACTTTCCGAACTAGAAAGGGAATACTTATCTTGGACCATTTTTCGAACTGAAAAATGACTGTCCATAAATCAATAAAAAATCAATGCTCCCTCCCAACCTAAAATTCATCTCTTCCTTTTTCAATAGGGAGGTCATCTCCATGAGCTCCAAATTGAGTATGCAAACTCTTTCATCTTGGACAAAGGGTTTACCAAAATGTCTGGTTATCTTCTCATCTGTAGAGTTATATATATATTGGAGAACCACTTCTCTTTTCTAGACTTCATCATGGAGAATGTAATGCTTGATCTCAAAGTACTTTAGTTTTTCTGGAACATTGGTTTTCTTTGAAGGCTTCATATAGCTCTGATCAATATAGTGTGTCATTATTGGATTCATTTTTGTTCCCCATTAGCTCATAAAATCGTGGCAAGGCTCATATTGGAACATATCCATGTGGCACTTATTCTATCATCATGAGATCTTTGTCATGGATTGGCAATCCATCATCCTGATCTTCTGAGTAATCATTCTGATACAATATCTCTATTATAGAGAGTCCTCACCACACTTATGTTGTGCATTGGAGGTTCTCCACCAAGTTGTCTTCTTCCATCTGCATACAAGGGTCTCTTTATGGTATACCTCAAAGGTTTGAGGTTGCTCTTCATACACTCTTTGTTCAATTGCTCTCGAGAACAATCTTTTCATTCATATGATGTAAAACTCCAACCCATGGATATTGCGTATGATATAATGACTCATATAGAGGTATGTCTGGTTTACTGGAACAAGTAATCATCATAGTCTTCTCCCTCCATCTGGTAGAACCTCTAGTTCTGGATCTTGCAATGCTTACATTCATAAGTATTTCATACATTGTTCTTCATCATAACTTTCAGTTCCTCTGCTTGATTTCCTTTAGTGAATTCATATCAGGATGGTAATCTTGTGATTCTCGATACAAGGACTGGTTGTTTTGGCTTCTCTTTCTTTCTTGGAATTTTCATGTTCTTCCTCATGTTTCTCTTTAGATATTGGGTCCATGGAGTTTTCTATATATTCCATGCTCTGAAGATTCCAACTTCTTCCTTTGATCGTAGGATCATGGATATGGATGGACAACCAGGGATACTTTAAGGCTTCTTTTCGAAGAGGGCTTCTTCTGAAGTCAAATTGAACACGTACTACTTTTCATGGCTGCTACCATGGATATATACTTCATCATCTTCAATTGATCATAGGATTAGATCCCTCGTAAACCTTGCTTCATGCATGAGTGCATGTTTTTCTGTTGGAAGTATATAATTGGCTCCCTCCATCTAACATAATCCACGCTTATGTCTGCATGCTTATTTCCTTCTACAAGGTGTCATAAGTCTTTCTCCAATTTCTTCTTGATCGTTGATTTCAGCTTATCTTGCAGCTGTTACTTATGTAATAACTTCCACATGCTTTGTTTGATGTACTTCATCCTTTCATGTGTATTGTATGACTTATCTTGTTGTTCTTGCATAGGTATAGTTCTTCTTGGAACATATTATCTTCTAAGAGATAGATATACAAGATATGTATAGAGACTATGCAAACAAGATATGTATAAGAACTATGAAGAATATTGCCACCTTGTCTTTAGAGGAAGAAGTCTTCTTTATCTTGCTTGGTCTTCCTTGAGGGTTTCCTTTCTTCAGAAAATGATGCTTCGTGTGTCTCCTTCCTTTTCTTTAGCTCAGGACAATGATTCTTGTAGTGACCATATTTTCGACAGTTGAAGCATTGTATTTCTGACATATCCTTCTTTTGATTTGGATTCTTTTCAAACTTCCTTTTGTTCCCGGAGTTCTTGAATCTTGTTGTGGAGGCTTGATCATCGTATTTCTTTTGAGGTTTTTCTTTTTCATTGATCCTTGATTTTTGTTGAGCACAACAATTCCAAAGTTCTTCAAATGTAGGATACTCCTTCCTTGTGTTCATGCTTGCGGCAAATGCATCCCATGTCTTGGGAAGACCATTGAGTACTATGTCTACCAATCCCTTCTTCGAAATTATCTCTTCAATATATTGTAGTTGATCTCTTAACTGAGAGATTTTCAAAAATTATGATGTTATGTTGTCATCATCATTCATCTTCATGTCACAGAGCTCATTCTTCAGACTCATTACTGGTCCAATGTTCATGACTGAGAAGAGGTTTGTTAGGGCGTCGTACATCATCTTTGATGAGTCAATATGGGAGATCAAGGGTATCAATTGGTCTTTCATAGAGTCCACTATGATACTAATGGCATTGATGTCATTGTATTTGACCTTCTCCATAACTGCAACATTCTGTGGTTCTTTCTCTTTTCCTTCTTCAAACTCTCATTCCACGATCTTTCCTTTCACGATATCCAACACTTTATTCTTGGCAAGGATGAGGTCAATACTTGTATTCCACGCTCTGAAGTTAGAATCTCCATATAACTTGTTTTCATACTTCATAGAGTAATCCATGGCTTCTTTGACTTGGTCAACCCTGTATTTGACCAAAAACTCAAACTTGACATCTTGGCTTGCTAAGAGTACCAAGAGAAGTGCTAGGCTAGGGCGCACTGGTCTATTTGGAAATTAGGTCAATCCCTTAACTTAAGGTTCCTCAATGAGAGGGTTAGGGTTTTTGCAACTGCACCTACTAGTAACCCTAGCGGTAGTGCTTTCGTGACTCCTCCTGCTAGAAACCGTAGCGGCAGTTCTTCAACAAGCTTAATATCTTTATGTCTATGCTTTCTTCTAGTGGTTAGACTGAATGAAGGAGGTGTGGGACCATAACCTGTTAGAATATGATGGATGTTATCATTTTACCATAGACAATATCACTATTGTCACCCAACCATAGGCCGAAGCCACCCTCCGAGAACCTTAACCTTGACACAGAATCACTCCAGAAGAAAACCCTAGGCTAGATAGAAAAAAAAAGGGTAGCGCACCTTTCCCCAAGGATAGAACACCAAACAAGAGCTAATCAGATAGTCCAAACCATAACCAAGAGATAGTTGAAGCCAAAATGGCTAACTACAGTGTGCACAAGTGAGCTCTGCAGTTCTGAGAATGCCTGCCAGAATGAAGACTAGCCTCCTGTATTTATACTAATTCTAGCTAACTGCCTGGGCCAACTTCTCATTTTGGGTGCCTATTTACGTAGCATATAATATTTCTTCTGGTCGACTTCTTCTCTTGGAGGCTAATAACCTAATACAAATTATCCTCTTGAGTCGACTTTTCTTCTAGGATTATTAGCCAACTCATTAGGGTTTCTTCTTGCTTCCCGAAATATTCTATTCTCATTAGGTTTACACGTGGATGTAAATACCTCCCGCAACTACCATAATATCAACCGGGTACACATTTTGTATATAGTTGGAAATAATTGTGTTCTCGTATACTTGTCTAGGGGATAAAGAAGTTTGTATGGTGGTTATTAGATGTATGATAGTTTGAAATGTGTCCCCCCATTTTTCTTAACCTACATTTAGAGGTATATTTGTATTAATCAAAGGTTTTGCAAGGGATTAAATAGATAATATTTTTTGTGGTTAACCATTGTGGATGGTCATTTACTGTATACTACAACATATGTGTGCATTCTTTCTATCTATCCAAGGTCTACCTAATACAAGTGGATACTCGTTAGTTTTTTCTTTACTTTTTGGGACTATCAAGTCTATTGCTCCCTTGAGTCAATTGCTATCATAACATCATGTAAAAATCCATTTGGGTTAATAGTTGACCCATCTCCAAGATGGAGGACATTAAGTGTGTGTCATAACAAATTCTTTAAATTCAACTTGGGCGTTGTGTCCTTGGTCATGAAATTAATTTTGATCTCCAAATATATTAAGATAATCTTGATCAAAAGTATCAGAGGTGTATGACAGTCGGTGACCGAGTGTGTTGTTAAGGAACTTCGTGATGTTAAAGTCACTAGTTCGAAACCTTTAGTGACAAAGAACCCATCATGTTAAGGTTTGGTGTGGCTCAGGACGGGTGCGATCCCTGGGTGATTTTGATGGCTTAGATGCCCCTGAGTCGTGTTTTTTCAAGCCATATGCTAGTCTCATAGTTCACAGACAACAAGAAAAAAAATAATCTCGATCAAGATCTTATTAATGTACACATGTACTATATTACTTCTTATCTCAGAGTGTTAGGGTATGGAAACCTTGAGTAACATGAAATTAGTGATTTTCCTTGTAACATTTACCATAGGGATCTCTTTCTTCTTTTCCTTATTTCTGATAGGGTAGAATTCTTTGATGAACTAATTGTATATGAGTACATCCTTAATAGATTGAAGGACATATAGTTTTACAAACATATTCTTTAGTTCTCCCAAAAGTTGATTTTTTAATTAGTGTAGGTTTTATTTTACGATAGCCTCTCAAGATAACATGGGGTCATTTTTTTGAGAGGGTCGATAATTTTTTTCTTCATCTAGTCCCAAAATATGATAGTATTTCTCTCCAAGCTCATGAACCATCTCAAGGTTGATTCCTTCAATGTAGACAGAGGAAATGAATTTGTGAATATCAGATGCATAATCATAGGTTATCTAGACAAGCTCAAACTAAGAAATCCATGTATTAGGGTCTTGAATAGTGAGAACATGGAAATTAGGAACTGAAAAATTATTGTTGTTCCTCATCCATGTGGCTTCATTAGTTTCCAAAACTGAAAATTAGAAATTTTTAGGTTGTTCATCTTCCTCTTCTACCATAAAGTTATAAGATGTAGATCCCTCTCTATCGTAAAAGGATTCACAAAGTAAAATAAATGATATATGAAAATCTATGATTTTTATTTAGGATTCTCAATGAATTTCTCAATTATTTGTTGAATATCTTCTCAAAAAAGGTCCCGACAATCTTGTTTTTGTTGTTCTTGTTCACTAGTACCTTCTTTAACTATACTAACAAGATGGGTTTTTGGTAAAAATATGTCATACCTATCTATAGATCGATGCATGGAAACTAACTATGTATTTTATCTAGATTATGTGGAGGAAAAAATGGGATATGCAAAAGAATATAGAAGAGAGCTCAGAAATATGAAACCCAACTTTTATTATTGAATAAAATAGAAAAACATTGTGAAACAAAAATTGGATAAAATGGCCGTACCTTATCTATGAAGAGAAAGGGATGTCGGCTACACTAATTTTCAATAACCATTGCATCACACTCCATTACATTCTCAAAGGACCTCCATCACCTCGATTATATATCAAAGAGTGAGAGGAGAATAATTCCCATGATGCATGTAGGATAAATTGGTATAAGTTAACAAATTTCCATAGGCATACTTCTCGGGGGTTCACCCATCCCACTACTACTCTAGCCAAAGTGTGTTTCACTGCGGAGTTCTTATGGTATCATGTACATTAACATTGTAGGAATCATTACATTATGGATGAAATTAAGAAATGGAGATGGAATTACATTAGATTCCTCATCAAAATGGTGAATATCATGGTTTATCAAAACCACAGGCTTGAAAACATTGATTTACTGGATAAGGTGGATGGCCATCGAGATGTACCTATATCAATCCTCCCCCATTAGGAGGTAATATTCCCCATTACATCAAGTTCCCTTGGGATATGGGAAATTTTTTTCTCAATTTGAACCTTGGTGATTCACTTTATTTGCTGAAGTAGTTGTGCATCTTGTAGTTGGAATTATCCTATTGAGATATGTCATGAACTTGTTGTTGGAGGTTCTATATCTGTTCAATAGATCTAAATTCATGGTATGTCTTGGTATGAGTATCATAGTACTTTGTCAGTGAAGATGCAACAAGAAGAGCTATATCAATGGGGGATAATGGATGGAACCCCAAGCACACCTGAAAAGGGCCATTGCTAATGGATCTATGAAGGGTTCTATTATATATATGTTGAACATATGGAATAATATCATTCTTTGGAATGAAGCATCTATAGATTTGAACATTTGGTAAGGGAGAACCAGGCACCAAGTCAATGGAATTCTTGAATTGGTAGTGTAAAGGCACCATTGAAGGTGAAAAACTATCTTTCATCTCCTCTAGAATATTTTCAACCTTCTTCTGCTATATATAGATATCTTGGGATGTGGTGGTGATAGTGACCTTCTGTTTACTTTCTAACTAGATCACAAAGAGGGAAAACATTGTGGTCTGAGAGATTACTTTTCAGAACTCTTGTTTCCTACATCACTGAAATGGTAGTAGTAATAACTACCTCTAGAATCCTATAGAGTTGACCCCCTAGAGTAAAAATTCCATTACATGGTCGAGAATCTTAAATAATGTGATGTTTCAACATATATGGTTTTCCTAAGAGAACGTCAAATACTTCAAGTGGGGTAAAATAGAAAAGTACCTCATGTTTGAAGGGCTTGACGTTGTAGGATAGGAGACATCATTGGATGACGTGAAAGTATCATCCCTAGATAAGCCAACCAATTGTGTATGGTTGGGGGTGTGGCATCATCAACATATTCAATATCTTGATGAATTTGTTCGATATTAGGGTCTTCTTCCTACCACTATCAACAATGAAATGTAGTGGGGTTCCCTTCAACCATGTATGTGAATGGAAGAGTCACTCCCCCTCCTCAGGCTCCTCAAACTCATATTGTTGGATATTTATGGAATTGTGATGGTAGCACTAGGTTCTAATTCGATGATTTTCTCTCCCTATTCTAAATTAGTGTCTAAGTTAGGCTTTGACTCATTTTCTATAAGATCATCCAACAATGATTGTTTTGAGTGGCATTCATCAATGTTATGCCAAGGTATTTTTTGGAACTCACGCCACTTTCCAGTATCCTTGTTCACCTTACCATTATTTTTCTTTTATTTTAGCTTGGATTGGTTATCATAAGGTTCAATTTCCTTTCTATGTCCCTTGTTTTGTGAGTTATGACAAACTTTTCCATTCTTTTATTGTTGTTGATCTTTGGACCCAAACTTTCACTTATTTCGCTATTGAATTTTTGTTCAATTTTGAGAGAATATCAATAAGAAAGTCCTACTAAGGTGATTTATAGGAAATCCATTTGTAATTAGATGTACCTATGTAGGTCACTGCAATACTTCAAAAACAATTGTCTCTAAGAGTATTGAACACTTAGATTTGAGGACGGTTTATGGAAGATGTTGGTATACTCTGACATTGTCTAGTCTCTCTCCTAATGTAGAGTCATCCATCTCATATATTGGTCATCATAGCTTCCAACAAGGTAGAACTCCTCATCAAGGGAATCTAGAAAGGATTCCTAGGTGGGTTCTCTCTTGAAGGACATAGATTCATCCACAATGTGCCTCTCCCAGTAACCTTCCCACCAATCTTTGACATGTTTTCAATGGGTGAGAGACATGTTTTGTTAATTCTGACATGACAAATAAAAATATCGAAAATTATATAGAAAATAGATATGGATGTATAATGGTCATAAATTATTAAATGATTTTCGATCAATGTCCATAGAAAAAGTATAAATAAAGTAAATTTACTATCAATTTATTTAGAGCAAGTATAATTCATTATCTATAAAGTTCTAGATGATTTTCTATTAATGTATTTAGAACAAGTAAAAATAATCATCTCTAAAGTTGAAGATGATTTTCTATTAATGTCATTAGAAATCCTATTATGCTAATTTTCCTTTATGTAATACATCGCGCTAGTTTAAATTTCCTATCTTTTTGACATAGGAAACACTTCGTTAATTTTTTTTTTTAAACTTGGAAAAAAATTCCTTTTCATAATCTGTTGAACACAAACAAACCTTTTCATCTAAAATCGATGTTGCAATATGCTGAAGAAAAGCAGAGGTTGAAATGTGACAAACATAGTAATGTTCTATTGTCTCAAACATAGTAACGTCGCAAGGCATGGAACATTGCAGTATGACAATGTGATGGACATAGGTTATCATCACAATGTTATTAACATATCCTAGTATTGAAATGTGAAGACATGTTTCGACATTACAATTTGACAAAAAAAATTAAATGTCACAATGTAACACACATAACCCATTATCGTAATGTGATGTATGCAACCCAATGTTACAATGTGAAAAACATAACTTGACATTGGAGTGAGACGAACATTTCCCGACATCATAATGGGATGAACATAACCTAGTATTGGAATGTGACAAACCTATTCCAACACCATAATGTGACAAAAAAAAACACTACATTGCAATGTGATGACCATAACCTCAAGATATCATGTGACGAACAAAATCTGATTAACATTGCCATGCGAAAGTGACATAATAAACCATGGTTAAACAAAATATGCATGGCCCACCGTAATTAGCTCTACATGGTCTAGGAAGGTCATCCATGGGCATGGTCAACCATAGACAACCCCGATCGACCATAGTCAACCATGTTTACGGTCAACCATAGTCAACCATGGTGAAGTTCATCCATGATCAACCATACTCAACATTGGTCTAGGTCATGCTCATCCATGTTTAACCACAGTCAACCATGGGAAATCATAATGAAACATGGTCAAGGTCAACTATAATAAACTGTACTCTTGGTTGTGATCAACATTAGTCAATAGAGTAAACACTTTTTTAGAAATTATTTTGAAGAACTTGACCAAAACATCATTTTCATAATGTCTGAAACATAAACCAACCTTGTCATGTGACAAACATGATGCAACATTGAAATATGATGAACATAAATCGACATTGCAACATGAAGAACATAGTAACGTCGCAATGTGACAAACATAGTAGCATCACAATGTTATGAATATAGACATGTCACTGCAATTTGACAGACATATCCTAAAGTTGTAATGTGTCTCACATATTGTGACATCACAATGCAACAAACATTTCCAAACATCATAATGTGATGTACACAACCCATTATCACAATGTGATGTACACAACCCAGTGTCGCAATGTGACAAACATAACCCAAAATTGCAATGAGACAAACATTTCACAACTATAGAATGTCATGAACATAGCCCATTTTTGAAAAGTGATAAATTTATTCCAACACTATAATGTGACAAAAAACCCCTATGTCGCAATGTAATGACAATAACTTGACGATATCATGAAACAAACAAAACCTAATGTTGCAATGTGATTAACAAAACCTCATCAACATAGTGATGCAATAGTACCATAGTTAACCATGGATAAACATAATCAAAATGTCTCACCATAATCAGGTGCACATGGTCAATAGAGGACAACCATGGACATGGTCAACCATAGTAAACCTCGGTCAACCATTGTCAACCATGATTAAGGTCAACCATGATCAACTCTAATGGTCTATTAATTAATACATTAATGCCTAAATACGTTAATGTCTTAAAATATTACTCTATTAATTAAGAATTACATTAATTTAACATATAAATTAAAGTATTAACACATTAATAAGAATAAAGTATCATTATTAAATTTATACATTAGTATTAATAATAAATTTAATAATGTATAAACTTCGTGTACTAATTTTTTTTTCTTATTGTATAAATACTTTAATGTAATACTTTGATATTTTGTATTTATATAATAAGTTAATATTGATGTATTTATATTTTATTAATGTATATTAATACTTTATTAATTTAATTTAACATTAACATATTATTACATCAATATATTAACACAATATTAATGTATTATTACTTTATTAATGTAGTAATATATTAATATTAATATTAATATTAATGTATTAATAATTTATTATTGTATAGATAATGTATTGATACTGTAGTGTATTTATGTAAACAAATATTTTTTATTTATTATTGAATTAATATATTACATTAATTTATTAATACATTCATTATGTATTAATGCTTTATTGGTCTATTAATCTTCTATTTGTTGATTATTAAGTAGAAAAAATAGCATTTAAGTAAAAGTGGTTTTTATAAGTTCATACATTAACATGTATCAACCACTTTTACTTAAATATAGTTATTTCTAATAATAATAATGTTTAAAAATATAACTTTTTATTATTCTTTCCAAATAATATGATTTTATTTTAAATATTATTTTTCAAAACTCTATTAATTCTTAATAATGTTTTGAATAGTGAAGATAAAAGTGAGAAATAATTTTTTCAAATTCTTTGATGTTGTATCTTCCAACAATTTGGATCACATCATTAATGTATTAAATATAATCTCGACAATTCTCTATACTATGAAACCATACGCACTAATTAAATTGTTTTGATAATATTCATTTGATATCAAGTTTTGTAAGTATTATTTGTATATAAATTGAACTCGATTTGGATGCCTCTCTGAAAAAGTAAGCCTAATCGCGATATTCTAAGAACACACTACACATACAAGACTACCAATGCACTTAGTATTATGATAACTATTCAAAACTTTATCTTCTTTCAAACCATTAAGAATTTTTTATCTCTCCATACTAATTCTACATATAAATGCACCTCCTTCTTTAAGAAATGAAATAGCCTTCTTTAGATGGTACCAAATGCATTAACAGTCCCTTAGTTGTATTTAATAGATACATTTCAATGTTAACAAAACTAAGTAAATGATTTGGTTATGTGAAGTAACCAACTCCCTTGCTCAACAACATTACTTCTAAATCGATTAAATAGATCATTTCAAACGCTAAAAATTGCATGCAATATGACATACATGATCAAACTATTATCATTAATTCTTAAAAATGTGAATATACAGATTTAAAAATACACAACAACAATTAAACACATGCAACAACATTCATTCATACAATATACAAATTCAATGCAACATTCGATCAAGCATTAAAACTCCAAATGACACAGTGAGAAAGACACTTGTCTTTTAAAATGTTTTACACAACCAATTGCATATGTTGAATGCTCCACCAAACCATAGACTTTGTTTCTCCAATTATCTTAGCACCAAATCACCCCCAATCTGGGGCTATGAGTCCACAAGGACGAACAAGCTTCTATGGGCATCCATAGTCCATTGTAACAACTCAAATACTCAATAAAACAAAGTGATGTGACTCCTACAACAATTCCAACCACACAACCCTCTTCCCCATCATTCTACACAACCCATGGGATGACATCTCCTTTTATGAACCATACTCCCTCAAACAATATCCATCTCGTCCATGGCTCCAACACAAATTGTCCATGAATCTCTCTACTGGGGGCTCCAGGAAATCTAGCTATAATAGGAGTGCTCATAAAGAATTTACAAATGATATTTGAGTGATTTATCACCAAAAATCACTCATACATGAAAAAATCAATTTCAACATAATTACCATATTCATCAAGCTGCCTTAAATACACAGTGTTACTGGCAACTTATTTTTCATCACCCAACCCTATTTTTTCTCCCTTCCTGCTAGCTGTAATTTTATTTTTCTTCCCACTTAAATTTTCCTCTTATCTAATGATTGATTGACTCTTACTCTTCCCCTAAGGATGATTGCACTCAAACTATGCGATCATAATTGAGTGGGATAAATTCCTCACCCAACTTCTTATGTGAATTGAATGATTATGCCATTAACATGTCAAGGGGACAAATAACTAAATGACAAACAAAATTATGAATGTGGCTTAAGAATCAAAGGCATGTGTAAACCCATCAAAACACCCCATTAATCCTCCTACCTTGTGGAATCATACCCCCCCATTACTCAGGTCCTTACCAATCTATAGTTGCCATTGTATTTCATTTTATTATTTTCAATGTATAATTTTACATATTACATCACATGGCCTATGGGAATTCATGCTCCTTAAAAATATACAATTCTACATCAGTGGTTAGAACTAGGGTGTTATAATCCCCTCCCCCTACAATTTCTAGTCCTCAGTGCATACCACCATATCAATGTATATGTATACATATAAATAATATTACATCACAATACTCGATAATTTCACATTTTAGTGACTCTCGTGGAAATTCTAACAAATATCTCTCCTTCCTCTTAATATACAACACCCAACGAAGTGTACTGCTTCTCTGAAATGTATCTCCTTAGGATATCCCACTTCTCTTCCAGCGATCCAATACATATATAACATGAATTATCAGATTTTTGGTTCCAAGAACTCTAGTTGCACCAAAATTGATTATTTGTACATGTTATCGCAGTATTTGTACTTGGGTCAAAGCCCACACGCAAGTAGCCAAATCTTGTGCAATGAAAGGATAGACTAACATTGTCACCTTAGTAATAAATACCCATGTTTTATTGGTGGAAGAGGTCCACCATAGGGGAGGCCTCCCTGGTGACCTCAAGTGATAAAAGTATCAAGTTTTTTACCGAAGCCTACCACTCCCTCTCTTGATCACCTAAGTCAAGGTCTGGGTCAAAGGAAAAGATAGATATGAATTTTTTTGAGTACCTTCCCCAAACGAGAACACTTATAGCATATATGATGAGTTCCATGTTAAATAGTGAAAATAATACCTTCTTAAGAAACTATACAATGAATTTTTTTATGGTTGTTATAAAATTGCAGCAGTTAACATTAGTACAACAAAAATAGATAAATTATTTAACAACAACAAAATTTACACTTTAGAATTGCAAAAGTTGAGCATGAAAATCTAGCATATACTCAATAAAACATTATCCAATCGTTATATTTGATTTGTGAGTATGTTAGGTAACTATTAGAGCAATGTATAAAAGCCGTCTCTAGAATTTTTTTGCAACAACAACAAGTTTACTATCCAATTAGCTCAAGTTAGTGTTAGTAAAGCTAGTAGGACGCTTGAGAGAATTGAAATAAAGAGTTTGTTTATCACTTTCACCATAAGAGAGCATAGAGATCAATTCCATTGGATTTGGAGTCTTTATAACAAAAAATACATCTAACTTGGAACTTCATCTAGATTCAACCTAGACGTAGGACTTAATATTTAAGGTGCTAGCACATTAGGGAATTAGATATTAATTGTTTAGGAGGATAATTTCTAGGGTGCAAGAACTTTTGGACCCTAGAAACCTTTTCCCCCTTCTTGTAGCTTCACCTAGATAAAAAATCAAGAGTCTAGGGATAAAATCCTAAAGTTCTATCACTTTAGGGATTTAGGAGTCTAACCCTAGATAGGATTTCATTTCAAACAATTTTGGATAAGATTAACCTAGTGAGAGGAAGAACTTATACTCCTCTCTTAGGGTTTTACTAAGAAACATTCAATCATGAACAAGTAAAATTCACTATGAAACAATAATAGCATGAAACAAGATTGCAGAAATTTACTCACTTCACCAAGATATCACAAAAATAAACCCTTATTACAGAAATACCATCCAAAAATCAGCAAAGAGGCATCCATACTTGACCTCCAAAATATAGTGCATGAGTGAAAAGAGCTAGTAAGACCAAAACAATGAAAATTTCAGACGTGTTCTCTCACAAATCGCAAGAGGTTGTGATGATCCAAAATGAAATTTGGCTAGCCATATTTATATGGAAAACCTATACATCCAAGAGACTCAAGTGAAAATTCATGTCTCTACAAGTGGGGTTGACCCCTAAATTATCTTTTCATAAACTCAAAAAATAAAATTACATAAAAATAAATACTAATAAGGTGACATCATTCCCTAAAAGTGTCATATAATACCTCATAATAAAACATCAAGCATGAAGGAGGAAGACATTGGGCCTTCGAAGGACATGTGTCATGCTCTCATGTGCCAAAATGCCTTTCCATGGGTCTCCTCCTATCAAGATACCTCCGGAAACATCTCATCCATAAAACAATAACCCTTCAAGTTGATGCCACAGGATAAGAAATGACATCCTAGACCTCTAAAGGAAAAATTCTAGGTGGGCGACGGTGCAACATCATCCTATGGAGATGTTATGGATCCTCCAAAGGAAATGTCTTGTATCCTCTAGGTGCACCACTCATCATCCATGGTATTTCACATGTTGGGTCTAACATCCATCTTGTGGGAAAGGTCCTGCATAGACAAACAAGCACGCCCTCCAAGGGTTCACAAGTGACAAGTATCATGTCGACTATGTAATAACCCAAGTCAATCCACAACTATAAATGTAAATATGTTTTATAGGTTGTTGAGCCAGGTTAATATAGGTTATAAGGATTATGTTATTATTAGGCTAGAGATCCTAGATGCTAAAGGCCACTGAACCTATTATTGTAATATGTAAACACTCATATCATTAATAAAGTATATAATTGTTGTAGACCATCCCACAAATGAGTATGGGGGGATAAAATCCACTAAAAATGGAAAGGTGGCTAAGAGTCTAGGAAAGGGGATAAGCTAAGGGGTCTTAATCCCAATGGAACATTATATCAATATTATTTAAATATAAAGTTATGGATATGAATATATCCTATTTTTGAAAATCAAGGACAAGGGAGGTCCTTGAGTAACATGTGTCATAAAGGGAACATGCATATATATATTTGGAAATATAGTGTAATTCCCCATATTTTTATATCATCCATTCATCACTCTTACCATTCACTCATCCATCCTACCATCGGTACTAGTACCTAGTATTCATGCAATTTGAAGAGGTGGGTTGTCTGGCCCGTACGCTGAAGAGGTGGGTGGTTTGTCCATTATGTTGAAGAGGTCGATTGTCGGTCCCATATGTTGAATAAATGGATTGTTAGGCCCGTGAGTAGTTTTCTCTAGTGAGAAACTACTCAGAATTGTTTCATGGTGTGTTGGACAATAGCTATAGGGATCTGAGACTTCATATTTGTCCTATTGCTAAAGCCATGAAAGGGAAGTGGGGTAGCCGAGGGACTGTTTAGTAGAGAAGGGGAACACTTCTTGGGGTGGGACAAGCATGGGGTGAATGAGAGATTGTAGGATAATTCTAGCAGTTGGGCACCTTGTATTAAGAGATTCTACAAATTATCATACCTTAGACTAGCTTAAGACTCCTTTTTCCCTGGTAGAGTTTAACCCCAACTCATGTGTGACCCGCTGCTGATATTATGAGTAGTGTGGACTATGGATTGGAGGAATGTGGAAAATCAACAGACAATTGGTATTTATTTCATGAGATAAGTGTCTTTCATGTGCTGATTTTATTTACTATGTGTATAAATATGGTTCTTCTGTTATGGAATATCTATGATAATTATGTTTATAAATTATTATTGTTATTCCTCTTAACAATGTTCATATGAAGAACATATAAGTAAATTTAATGGTATCATAATTCAGTATTTGGATGTGGAATTACCCTTAAGAGAGATGTGAATGTTACAAAGTAAGTTGCATTTAATACAATAACCACACAAACATGTGAATCAAACCTACCTTTTCAAATGAAATAAATTCTCAAAGATCTTATATGTTTTTCCTAATTTAGGCATGGGATGGGTGTCATGGTGCCCTATTTAGTAATCCAATACCCAAGTCAAGGGATGTTTCCCAAGAATACCCTATCTATATCATGTGATGAGTATGAGGTGGATTGGGGTAATAATTTTTGGTATGGGGTTCTTGACATATCAAGGGATCATATTATCTAATTTATGGGTGCCTTTGTGGAGGGTGTGTTGCGTCATTTATTTCCAATCCAACATTTTTCCAAACCATTTTCATTTAATTTATTATCGTACAAACATTAAGTACTATGTGCAATAGAAAGTAAATATCGCCGCAATTCCTCTTTAAGTTAGGAACACATTGATTTTCATATTCAATGGGAAGTAAAGGACCCCACAAATGCATTCCCCCATCAAGCAAGACATGTATTAATTATGATTTTTAAAATTTTGTTCATTCTTTTGGAGGAGTGTTTCATTTCTCTTAGGAACTCAGGGAGATCATCTAGAAGGATAATCTATGGAATTTAACCTTTTCAACTTACAGGTCACCTTTGGGCCTTTAGCCCCTTCTTCCCATGAAATGAGGTGCAAGCCCTTCTTCAGGTCAATGCACGTGAAAACCCAAAAGATGAGGAAATAGAGGGGAAGAAGTGTGGAAAGTGGTAAGTAAGAGTAACGAGTGATATGATGATCCTTCAAGGAACCCTCCCAGTAGAAACCCTTTTTTTGAGGGTGAATTACTTACTAGGAATCCATGTGAACCACCAAAGTGAAATAAGGAAAAGTATAATTTCCAAGGAAGAATTTTATAATCAAGAAAGGGATATTTGAAACATGCTCAAATGATTCGTATATTAATGTGAAAATTACCACAAGACCAGAGTTCTTACCTCTTGAAGCAATACCTATTGTCTTCTAGGAGCCAAGATGGTGTAGTGGACAATGCTCTCATGTCGATGATGATGGAAAACTATGGTCAAATGGAGGGACTTTGCAGGATATGATATGCATCAGGCTCTTTTGCCTCTGTGTTTTCTACCTGTGGGCCTCAATACATCATATCCTTAGTTACCCCTAGCCCAGGGGGTAACAATACATGTATGTACAAATTTGCATTCAAATTTCCTAAAAAATATACAAAATGTTGAAGTTGATCTTCCCTCATGGCCTCCTCATGATCCCGTGTGGATTCTTCATGAATGTACCAAGTCCAATGGACCTTTACCAGACCTATGGATTGGTTCTTGACTACTTTAACTTTTCAGTCTAGGGTGCACACCAACTCCACCCGAAACTCCCCTTCATGCTCCACATATATAACAATATAATAAATCATTTTATTAGGATCATGCACATACTTATTGAATAAAGACACGTCAAAGTTGGTGTGGTCTCTCATATATTTGGGAAATTCAAGAATGTTTTCAACAAGACCTATCCTCTATATAAATTCAAATGTACGACAATATCTCACTAGCAACTTTGGGAAATTTCTCAATTTCAACGACGTCTTTTTACACTTTAATTCCAAAAATACACGATTTCCTTAGGAATACCATGTAGCCTACCAATTTATTTCAGATAAATTTATAAAACATTGGCTTCCTTATGTGTCACCTTGAATCGAATAAAATGTTCAATCTTTGTAATTTTTTCCACCAYTKYCATGATTGAATCATGTTGCCTTGATATTATGGGAAACTTAGTAATRAAATMTATGGTAGAAACATCTCATTTCCACTCCAGGATGGGAAATCATTGTAGAAATATTACTATATGTYTGTGATTATCCTTTACCTTTTGGCATTACATGCATCTAGCAATAAAATCATCTACATCTTTCTTCATTCCAAGACAATAATGTTGGCCTCTTACAACTACATTTTTTTTYGGATAGCTTGGATGTCCAACATATGGAATATTGTAGAAATATTACTATATGTTTGTGATTATCCTTTACCTTTTGGAATTACATGCATCTAGCAATAAAATCATCTACATCTTTCTTCATTCCAAGACAATAATGTTGGCCTCTTACAACTACATTTTTTTTTTGGATAGCTTGGATGTCCAACATWTGGAATATTGTGCGTCTCTTTAAAAATAAATTTCTTAACTCCTAAGAATTAGGAGCATAAAATTTATTCCTATACAAGAGGATTCCATCCTTTTCCAACCTATAATCTTTAAATTTCTACTATGCGTTATCCCATTGTCATCTTTATTGAATTTGCAAATAATGCTAGTCTATTGTTACAACTTCTAAAATTTTACTTTTCAAATATAAAATATACATCCTTATGGTTGAAGAATGCATCTCATGCACCCTTCTATTTATTGCATGATCCACTTTATTCTCTTTTCCATTAATGTGCTTGATTTCAAAGTCATACTTTTTGAGGAATTCCAACCATATAACTTGTCTGGAAGTCAATTTTGGCTGTCCAAAAAAATATTTCAAACCACTATTTTATGTCCTCATCTCAAATTTTTTGTGGATGAGATAATGCATCCACATTTTTAGTACATCAACAATTTCTCCAAATTTGAAGTCATGCATGTCATAGTTCCTCTTGTTCTCCTTCAACTTTATCGACTCATAGAAAATTGTGTTCCCATTATGGGTGACAATTACACCATTCCCTTATTTACATAAATATTTGCACACAAAAAAATTCGTATTTGTGTCTACAATATTCAATACATGGGCACTAGTCAATAAATCCTTCGAGTCTTGCAAAATCTCTTCAACTTGGTAATCCATTCAAATTATGTCCCTTTATTTTCTAGTCAAGTGATTGGGTCTGCAATCTTGGAGAAACCTAAAATTTATCTCATGTAGTAACAATCTATACCCATTTAAAATATGACCTCTGAAATATTCTTTGATGCTAGCCAACTTCTTATTACTTAAATATTTTTTGGATACATTCCTATGCCATTTTCATAGACAATGTGTCCCAAATAATCGTTCTTATTTTCATAAAAATATGCACTTTATAAACTTGGCATGAAAATAGTGCTCTCTTAGAAACTGTAGCACCATTCTCAAATTATTCTCATGCTCCTCCTTAGTCTTGGAGTAAATAGAAATATCATCCAAGAAGACAATGGAAAATTTTTCTAGGTAAGTTTTCAACACTCCGTTCATTAGACAGATAAGTGTAGAAAATAAATTTTTCAACCCAAATGGTATAACAAAAAACTCATAATGACCATACCTTATCTAGAAGGCTATATTTGTAGTATCTTCTTCTCCAATTGTCACTTGATGATAACTTAATCTCAGGTAAATTTTGAAAAATATCATTTTTCCTTTCAACCGATCAACAAGGTAATGAACATGTGGTAGAGGGTACTTATTCTTTATGATAACCTTGTTCAATTGTCAGAAGTCAATAAACCTCTAAGTTCCATCCTTTATCTTCAAGAAAATCACTAGGGTGCCCCAAGCTGAAACACTTGGGAATATGTACCCCTTCTTCAAAAACTCTTATAGTTTCATTTGCAACTCTTTCAGTTTAGATGTGCTCATTCGGTTGGGAATTTTGGACATTGGGGAAACTCCATGCATTAATTCAATGGGCAAGTGAATGCCTCTCCTAGGTGGAAATACTAGAATTTCCCCAAACATGTCTTAATATTCTTTCAAATATAGATAATATTAAATCTTTGACACTTCATCCTTGGTTTCCTCTTCCATATGTGTTGCATATATTTCACACCCTTTTCTAAAAATTATTTTTAGTTTCAATGAAAAACTTTCTTTGACAGATATAGGACTTGGAATACCTTCAACTCTCCTTAAATTCCCTTCCTCATCAAGACATATGAAATCCTTATTGTAGCAATATAGAATAGCATGATTCTTGTCCATACGATCCATACTAATCAAGAATTCATATGAACCAAGGGATATGATGTTGAAATATACCTTAGTTATAAATCCATTCATGTTCAATGGGAAACATTTAACAAGTTCATTGACTCTTCTCTTGGTTCCAGTGGCTAGATGAACCAACCAAGAGTTTTCATGCTTATATATCTTCAATTTAAATCTATAAACCATATTAGGATCTATATATCTATAACTAACTATTGAATCAATCAAAGTAGTTATAGGTTGATTATCAATCTTAACTTCCACCTCAATTATGTGGGATTGATAGTATATGTGTCTATTGTCCAAGGATACATAAATCCTTAGCACATTATTTCTCATGTCTTCCATTGTATAAGATTTTTTAAGGTTGTGCACAATCCTCATCTTATCTTCTTTATGAGGACACTCTTTATGCATGTGGTCTCCCTCAAATCCCTAACACTTTATAGGTTGTTTTGTCATCCTTTTCCAAACGAAACATATTATATTGGGGTAATTTTGTTCTTTATTCCCATGTCTATATAATTGTTAAATATTTTGAAAGAAACATGGCTTGAACCCTTTCCTCCTCTTGCCTTTCTTTTTCTCATCCCAATATTTTTAAAAAATGGTCTTCCTTTAATTTTCTCATACAAATAGTTATCTTTTCTCATAGATTCCTCCAAAGCCTTGGGTTCATCAAACTAATTTTTATCCTTGTAGAAGGATGGAAAACCACTCAAGAAGCTATGAATTTTAACCTTGTCATCCCTAATGAAATTGACACACCTCATAAGTTATAAGATTGTTTTCTCATACTCTTCCATGGTCATGTTTCCTAATTTAAGCTCAAATAAGTTTTTCATTTTACTCTCATAATAGTGTTATGAAAAGTACTGGTTCTGAATATACTTTTTAAAATGCTTCCAATTGATTCTCTTTTCATAAATATGCTTGAATTGCTTCAACTAGTCCCAACATGGAAGTTTTCCTTTAAATATTATATACGTAAAACTTTGATTCCATATTTGAGGAATAATTATGCAGCTAAAAAATATTTTCTCATTCCCAACAACCAAGATTCTTGTTAGTCACCCCCTATGTTATCCATAAAATGTGGGTGGATTGGTCCTCCTTATCTCTCCTTGCAAACTATCTAACTATGAACTTCTCCGTTGATGTTTTATAGGATACCTACTTGGGATTCTCTCTAATTATGAAAACGTAGGTTCTATTCTAGTGAATGTATCAGTGAATGGTGATTGATACTACCACTTATTGAGTTCCTTGGCCCTTTGTATTCATTCCTTCAATTAGGAGGCATGTGATATACCAAATGCCATCCACTATATGCATGTCTTATGCTAGAAACCTTATTAATTTCTCGATGGAAATTATTCATACTTTATAGAAACTGAGAATTAATTTGGTTCTAATTCTCATCTTGAGATCTTATGAAGATTTCATTATCTTCTTTATAGCTATGTACTTCCTTGTCCAATCTCTTCATCATCACTATAGTTTCCACTATTATTTTATACACATTGGACTTTGTTTATGCATTTCCCAAGTTGATATTTAATCCTATGATTTCATCTACATGGATGTAATAACCTTATGCATCATATATCTATATGTTATGCATGTACCTCTAATTCTACAAAAATGTGCATGCAACAATTAATGTTAGAATTATGACTACTGCAAAATATTTCATTAAATTAGCTACATGTCATTCTTCATCTCAATTTATGAAAAAAAAAATGCACTAGTGCAAATTATGATTCTTTAGACACATTCTCCTTCACGTAATCCTTTTGATGACTATACCCATGCCTCATTTTGACCTTTGAGAGAAAAGTTACAATCTTCTTAATTTTTCCATTTTTACTCAATTGTTCCCTATTCTTTGTTGTTGTTTTGGTACCTACGGGAGGTATTAACCTCCATGTATAACCTATGACTTAGAATAGAATATTCCCGAAGAAATTGAACCATTAAAAAGATGCGTGGAAACCCTATAAGAATAATAATATTACAATATTGTCTTCCATAAGTACAAGTCGACTCCACAGGAAAAAGATAAATAGAAAATATAATCACCAAAAAGTTAGGTCGGCCCAGCCAGAAAATTCACTGGAAATATTAATATAAATAGCGGATTCTTTACCTCATTTGGACCGTGATAAAGTGAGAAAGTATTGTGGAGATTTGCAGTTGCAGTTGCAACTAGAGCTGCAAGGAGGAATAAGGGCGTATGGTCATCTCCTGGGTCTTGGTATCTCTCTAGCGCTATTTTGGTGATTCTCTTGGTTGTTCTTGGTGAAACTCTTGGTGATATTATTGGTGATACTCTTGGTTATATTCTTGCTAAGAATGGCGCAATTTTGAGAGAGTAGTGTAGTTGCAATTGCTGCAACTATTTATGGTACTTGTTCTATGGATATGGAGACTCTTGTTCTTGTGCGCTACCCTTGGCGAAGAAGCACTCTACTTGTATTGTGTTGTTGTTGCAGTTAGTAGCTACGTCTTATATGTTGGTTCTGGAGTAAGCTTGGCTTAATTATTTTAAGTAAATGTTAGGATGCTCATGGGTGGTGGCCTTGTTCCTATGGTTGGGTGACAATGATGTGACATTGTCTATGGTTAAATGAGCATACCGAAATTTCACCATGGTATCAGAGTTGGTTTCCTTCATAATAGTCTAACCACGAGAAGGGAGATCCTCAGTTTCCACTAAGTAGGGAACATATCTTCCCTACATTACATCTAAAAAATTATGAAGTTAAAAAAATTAGGATTTCCTCATAGAACCATAGGTTTGCAGTACCAGTTCCTTCGTGTGAGTTGTTGTGCCAGTTGCAACACCAGTTATAGTACCAGTTGTACTAAACGTTCTTGTGAAGTATTGGGACTAATTTTAGGTTGTCCTAGTGCACCTTACCCTAGTGCATATCCAACTATCTCTAGAAATAAAGTTGATGCACCTTGAATTTTTTGAGTTTTTCATTGCTTATTGTTGTTGTGGGATGGTGTCACTACCTGTCGATGTTTCTGAAGGTATGTACTTATATATATTTAAATTGTATCACTATTTTGAGTATGATAGGAGGATAAGGGGTCTCCTACAATCGTAGATCAAGAGGGATATCAGATCCAACACATGCATAGGAACAATGCACTCTAGGTGTGATTGTTTTCATATGCCTATAATTGTTATGGAATTATGAACATCTAGATTGCATTTTTGATCGATTGAAGTTATGATTATCATAATAATCTCTAGTCAAAGTTGGAGTTAGAAACTAACTTTAGTCAAATTATTAGATTAATTAAGGTTGAGATTTTAGAGTTTATTTACATTAAATTATGTAACTCAGATTTATCTCAAGAAAGTATATTGTCCTAAGTACAAAGGACATGTTGAAGAGAATACTTGTCACCTTGAGTGAATGTGAATCAGAAGAAAATAAACAACACTCATTCTTGAAGATAAGACTCCAGGTTCCAGGTCTAATTGATTAAATTAATAAATTTCCAAATTGTACATATCAAGTTTGATAATTTATACAGTACTAGTTGTGACAACAATCCTTGAAAGATTCTATTACTACTAGATACAATAACTTATTGGCAGCATGTGATTACTATTGATATTAAATCTTATTGTACCTATTTGTAATATGAACTAACATCTCCTCTAGGAGATACTTCTTGTTTTTCTTCCAGGCATGTAATCTTGGTGATTTTATAAATTCCATGAAGGTTACCATGGAAGAATGATTGATCACAACACTAGGAGAGTGTTGTTTCTATTATTGTATTTCTTATTTTTTCTCTTGTTCCAGGAGGGTCACAAGCAATAGCTCTGAGAAGGAGCTACTATGATTATTGTTTTTGTTTTTGTTTTATTATTATAAGAGTATTATTCTTTCCCATTGTTTTCCCCTTTTTTGTCCTTGTTCCAGGCAGGTCACAAGTGATAACTTTAAGGGAATATATAGTGATGGTTGTAGGAGACACCATATTAGATGGTATCTAGTTTGAGACATGAAGCAAACATGAAGACCTTTTGACGTAATAGTGTGTGATGTGATGCTTAAAGACACGAAGTCTCTAAGAGAAGTACATCTCTAGGACATGATCACACAAGATAGCCAAGATTAAGAGGGAGGACTATATATCCCTTACTATCATTGATTCATTGTCATATGTTTTATTTATGATGTGACTTAGTTTTATTTTTAGCAGTAGGCTCATGTTTGGCATGTGATTTTATAAGTACGTAGCTTATAGCACTGCGCAACATCTCATGATGGAGCCTTTCTAACATTCTCAAAGTAGCACACTCCTTATAGTATGTTCTGGTAGATATGGAAGGCATATAGATAGTTTCCACATGTATTAGTATGTGGATGAGTGTTGAGAATAAGTGTGTTCAAAGATAACAAAACCTTATGTGTGGTTGCATGACTATCATAACTATGTCATCATACTTAAGAAATTGTTATTTCTTTATTTCTTGACTAATTTCATATTTATGGAAAGTTGTTTACTATTGGATTGAATTTGACTTGTAGGTAAGACCTACAAGAAGAGGATGACGAGGCTTGTTTTGGAGGACAAGTGATGAATTCAACAGATTGAAGATCTAGTTGATATTCAGTGTTGGAGAGGGAGAAAGACGATCAATTGTAAAGGGATATGTGTACTACAGTAAGGAGCAAGAGGCTCAACTGGATGCAGGAAGAAGTCATATATGGTGCTAATTACGGATGGACATGAGTTTTTTGAAACATGTCAAGTAGAAGTGTGGCTTCGAGACAGGTTCAATCATATCAATATAAAATAGTACTATATCAAGGATATGGTAGAGAGGGGATCATTGAGGATCTGGTTCGTAACTATTGAGGATCAGGTTGCAGACGTGTTCGCGAAGATACTTTTGAGGAAGAATCTCGAGTACTTCATGGACAAGCTTGGTGTGGTCCCTCTTTAGAGGGAGTGACAGGTGGAACTCATCCAACATGAAAAAGGGTTGGCACTGAGTATGGAAAAATATCATGCAACATGAAAAGGGTTGGAACTAAGTCTGGTGGATCTCATCCAGCATGAAAAAGCGATGGCACCAAGAACAAATGAAAAATATCATCCAACATGAAAAAGGGTTGGCACTGAGTCTGGTGGATCTCATCTAGCATGAAAAAGGGTTGGCGTTGATATATGGGTGCACCTGATCACATGTTAATGCATTGTGGGTAGTGGATGTCTTAGGGTCATGTTGTAGCTATTGAGAGCTACCCACAGACCTTAGATGCATGGGGTGAAGTCATGTTGCACTATCGATATCTTGTGTGGATATGGTGATGCTACCTATAGACTGGTATACAATACTATGTGATTCTTTCCCATTCCATGTGAGATGGATGGATGTGTTTGAGACCACTACATGAAGAACATATTATTTAATACCTACCTATATAAGAGGGAGTGTTTATGTTTTGGTAGCTATGGGACGTATTAACCTCGACGTATAACCTATGAATTAGAATAGAATATTCCTGAAGGAAGTGAACCATTGAACAAATGTTTGGAAACCATAGAAGACAAGTTGTCCTAGCAGAATAATAATATTAAAATTTTATCTTCCATAAATACAAGTTGGCTCCATAAGAAAAAGATAAACAAAAAATATAATTACCAGAAAGTCAGCTCAACCCATCCAAAAAAGTGACTCGATAGATTAATATAAATGGATGATGTTTTAGCTCATTTGGACCGTGATAAAGTGCGCAAGTCTTGTGAAGAGCTGCAGTTGTATTTGTAATGAGGAATAAGGGGGTAAGGTCATAGCTTGGGTCTTGGTCTCTCTCTAACGCTATTTTTGTGATTTTCTCGGTGATTTTCTTGGTAAATATCTTGGTGGTTCTTGGTGAAACTCTTGGTGATAATATTGGTGATATTATTTCTAAGTATGGCACAATTATGAGAGAGTATTGTAGCTCCAACTACTGCAATTGTGTATGGCACTTTTTCTATGGATATGGAGACACTCTCTCTTGTGCACTACCCTTAGAGAAGGAGCACTCTACATGTCTTGAGTTGTTGCAGTTAACAGCTAGGGTTTATCTATTGGTTTTGTAGTAGGCTTGAAACATTTATTCTAAGTAAAGGTTAGGATGCTCAGGGGTGGCCATGTGCCTATGGTTGGGTGATAATAATGTGACATTGTCTATGTTTAAACTAGCATACCAAAATTTCAACATTCTTAGTGGTGCAATTTAGCTAAATGACCATTTCATATAACATATAGAATAAAATATGTTAGGTACTACGGAAACATTCATACTAGGTACATGTAGCATTTTTTAACTTGAGCACACACTAATTTTCAGATTCATAATCAAATGCTCCAGATAAATTATGTATAAATATGAATTGCAAACTTTGTTATTTTTCCATTTTCTCTAGACTTAGAATTTTTAGTGAAACTGGGAAAAAGTTCCATATTTGTGATTTGGGGTCTCTTTTCCTCCTCCGAAGACTTCAAAAATCCATAAAAGTATCTAGGAATAGTGTTTTCTGGCCTATTTTTGGACCTCCATGCCTACTCCTTTTGAATTATACACAAATCCCAACTCGATATGTTGATGTATGATTTCTTATCTCATTGTAAAAATTTAATTCTCATCTCAGTCCCTATCATGGATCAGAAACTTGATCTTCGAAAACCACTAATTGATATTTTTTAGAAAATTTAAGAAGAAATGGGAAGTGTCCCTTACTAACACTTTCATATCCTTAGTCACTACAAAAATACCCTTTAAATTTCATCTAATTTTGATTTAATCTTCTCTTGTTATGAACAAAACAAGTTTTTGGCTCTAGAATTGTTTTTTTTCTTTTAAATACCTCCATCAAACGAATGTGGAAATAAGGTTTATTTGGAATAGAAAATGTATCCTCATGTCCATCTTTCATCCCCTGAATCGACCATGTCATCATCCCCCTTTTCATTCATCAACTATCAACTCATTTCTTCCATCAATGACCTGAGATTTATCCTATATACAGTTGGTGAAATCCTTCTATTAGTGGTTATATAAATCTTGTTGGAGAAATTTCTATTTCCGACACACTAGTTCAGTGGGAGTTAACTGGCTAGTTCTATTTTAGACTTTTTATTTTTACCATCACTATTATGCATGCATGCATTCCTAAGGAAAGCTAACTGCTTGCTTGCTTTTCTTAATTATGGAATGTTTTCCCTATATATGATTGTATTTCACTCATCAATTGTATCATATGATCATGATATATGTATCAATCATCAACTCATTGGAGTAGTGTGAATATAATTTATCATTCTTCTATATTGAATCTCTCTTTCTTTCTTGATAAGATTTGTTTGTATTTGATTTAGCTAGATCTCCTGTTCATGTTTCCATGAAACACTGACATGGTATTAGAGCTATGTTGCTTGGAGCAAGCTAGGCAAGCCAAAGAATAAGGAAAATTGGGGTTTTGGTGAGATAAATCTGTGGTCGTACCTTTCAGCAGTTATTCCTCCCAAAAGATTATGTTTTTGAGGAAATGACCCGGTTGGAGTGTAAATCGACCCATTTTGGAAGTGGGTTTTCAACCATTTCGCGAGATTCGCTACCGTTTTCCCATAAACTAAGCTGCAAGATAGCCTCCTGAAACTGATACGAATCTGTGGTCGTACCTTTCTACAGTGATTTCTCCCAAAAATATTACATTTTTGAGGAAACAACCCGCGCAAGAAGTAAATTGATCCATTTTGGAAGTGTTTTTTCAATCGTTTGGCGATATTCCTCACCGTTTTCTCAGACACTAAGTCGCAAGATCATCTCTTGAAACTGATACAAATTCTTAAATTCTTAATTTTTCACTTGGAGATTGAGAGTAAATTTTTAGGGGCTCCTAGAAAGAGTGGAAGCGATGGAAAGGAAAACTATTATACAATCAAAATTGGTGGTAATCCTCACACCATACAATTATTTTGATTGGAAGCCCAAGGCTGAATTCCAACTCAGAAGGAAAGGACTGTATAATTTGACGATGGCGACATAAACAAAACCTACATCAACGATTAAGAAGATGAGATGGGCGAATCGTAAGGATGATGCCATAAGACTACTTCTTGAGTTAATCTCCATTGATCTATGGTTTCATGTTGCTGCATGAAAGACTCCAAACGAGATCTAGACCACCTTGGAAGGACTCTTTGGAAAGAAGGATGAGATGCGAGGTCATATGCTTGAGGTAGATTTGAATACCTTAGACCCTAAAAGTTTTGATAATATACAAGATTTTTTTACTAAATTTAAATCTTTGCTATTGATCTTGGGTGAAAGTGGTATTGATAAGTGTACATAAGAGAAACAACATATTCTAACAATCTTGGCCAAGCTAGGACTAGAATACAGTGTATATGTCTCCAATTTCCATTATGGCAGATGTCTTTTTGGAACAAATTGGAAAATGCCTACGTTGGCTCAGTTCATTGAGTCTCTTACACAAGAGCAGACAAAACTCATACACATGGGCCTCATGAAAGATCCCAAAGAACATGCACTCACCATGCATGATGGAAAAGGGCCATTCAAATAGAACATGAAGGAGGGATATTCCAAACCCTTTAATTATTCTTCAGGTTCCAAAGACTCTTCAGATTCCAAGAAGAAGAAGGGAAAGCAATGCACTTACTGTAATAAACCGAATCATGAAGAATACACATGCATGAAGAAACAGATCAATCTTATGGCACATGCACTTCCACAGAACAACCTTGGAAACTTCATTCTAGAGGGAGTCAAGAAGTAGAAGGAGGAAGATCCTGCTCCTAATAAAGGTAATCATCATTCTCTTGTTTCAATTAATTCCTCATTTGATTGATGGATTATAGATTCTGGTGCATCCCATCACATGGAAGCAAAAGAGGAAGTTTTCTTTTCTTTGAGTCCATGCTCAAGACCCCCTATTCTCATGGGGGATGATACTCCAGTAGCAGTAGTAGGAGAAGGGAGAGTGGAACTCCACAATGGATGTTTTGAGAATGTTTTACATGTTCCAAATCTTTCTATGAATCTGCTCTCCGTTTATCAAATTGCTCAGAAAGGTAAAAAGGTTGAATTTACATCAGATTCAGTTTTAGTAATTGACATGCATGACAATTCCATCATTGCAATTGGTGAGGAGGATCACAAGTCAAGGTTGTATAAATTCACTAAGTTTTCTGATGATAACTCCTCTATTCTAATTACACATAAGGAGATTACTTTCTATGCACCTCTAGTGCAACATGAATATACTCTTATTCTTCCATCAGTTTCGGACATCATGGATGATTCCATACACTCAGATTTTGTACATGGAAATAAGCAGGTAGTATATCCAGATAAGAAGCCAACGTTGAATCTTCAACAGATGCCCAAGAAGGCACATACCACACTTCAGGCAACAGGCAACCTTGTATGGAATCCATTAGATTCGAGGATGAATCGATCTCATCATGAGGATCCTTCTCATGTACTTTTGGCTTTAGAACCAGGGATACCCATGCATTGCTATATGGTTCAATCTAGTGATCCACATAACTACAATAGGGTTGTGGGAAATACATTATGGAAGGAAACCATGTAGAAGGATTATGACTCACTCCTACAGAACTAGACTTGGAATCTGGTTCCACGTCCACCAGAAAGGAATATTTCTAGGTGCATATATGTCCACAGGATCAAGAAGTACAAGGCCCAATAGGTTTCCAAAGGACTTCATCAGATCCATAAATATTTCTACATCTTCACGAAGACTTTCAATGAGCAGAAGATTTAGACTTTGCAGGATCGTCTTGCAGTGAAGAACACAATTGTCTAGCAGCTATTATTTTCTTCTTTTGATACATTATCTTTTGAGGGGGTTTTTGTTCTCATGTGGTTTTCCCTCTTTCCTCACTTTTATTCAGTGTTCATTAGTTGCATTGTACATCAGTACCTAAAATGGCCTAGTATCCAGGATTCATTTTTTGCTCCATAGTGATGTTCAGGAGGGGTGTTGGAGAAATTTCTATTTTCGACACACTAGTTCAGTGGGAGTTAACTGACTAGTTCTATTTTTACCATCGCTATTATGCATGCATGCATTCCTAAGGAAAGCTAACTGTTTGATTTCTTTTCTTAATTATGGAAAGATTTTCCCTATATATGAGTGTATTCCACTCATTCATTATATCATATTGATCATGATCTATGTATCAATCATCATCTCATTGGAGTAGTCTGAATATATTTTCTCATTCTTCTATATTGAATCTCTCTTCTTTTCTTGATAAGTTTTGTTTGTACTTGCTTTAGCTAAATCTCCTGTGCAGGTTTCCATGAAACACTGACAAATCCTCCTATTTGAATTTAATTAAATCCTTCTATCAAGATTGAGAAAATCCCTCTATCCATGGTTGGAAAAACCCTTGTATCGATGGTCATAAAAATCATTCTATCGAAGATTGGAAAAATCCTTCTACTGACGATCGATGAAATCTTTCTATTAGTGATTGGCTAAGTCCTTCTACTAGAAACTATAGAAATCCTTCTATCGAAAGTTGATGAAATCCTTCTATCAAAGTTCAGAGAAATCTTTTTATCAGTGGTTGAATTTTTTTTTGTATAAACAATCCATGAAATTCTTCTATCGATAGTCAAAGAAAATACTCATTTCTTTGACCAATCTACAAAGGTTAGCGATTGTTGATATCAAGGTAAAATGAAATTTCAGTTGTCAATTCACCAAACTTATCCAATCTTCACCAAAATTTTCCAAATATGCAGACAAATCTCAGTTGTTGATGGCCAATTCAAATGCAATCAGGGTTATCGATTCACCAAACTTTTCCAAACTTCACCTAACTCCTAAATTTATGGGCGATTTCCATTTTTCTCCATCGACAATTTGGGGTTTTCTTCTTCAGGAAGCTTGAAAATTTTAACCAACCTGAAACAAATCTCGACCATTGATTTCCAAGTTGAATGTGATACGGGTCGTTGATTCACTAAAATCCTCAATCACCTTGAAAACACAAAATTTGACCTTCCAGTACAAATTAAACTTAGAAAATATTCATATGAATGTAAGTAATCATGCCCTCGACAATTCTAAGGGGAAATTCAACTCAAATTTGCTCAAAAATTTGGGGATTTCAGTCATATTTTACTTGCCCCCCAAATTTAATGCAAAATAAAATTTCTACAACCAAACATTTATCATATTCATGTTGATATTTGGCCCATATAGGTCCATTATTGGATCAATGACTCTTATACCAATCTATAATGTACCCAATTTCTATGTTGGGCTACATCACTACTAAATCAAATAAACATATATATTCAAATGAATAAAATACGTGCAACATGACATACATGATCATGCTACTATCATTAATTCTTAAACATTTGAATGAAAGGATTTGAACATACACAATAATAATTGAAAACATGCATCAACATTCATGCATACAATAGATAAAGTAAATTCAACATTCAATCAAGAATTAAAACTATAAATGACATAGTGATAAAAATAGATATAATTTAAAATATTATACACAATCAACTATAGACGTCAGAAATTCTACTGAACCATAGAACCTACTGCTCCAATTCTCTTAGCAACAAGTCACCCTCTAATTGGGGCTATGATTCCACAAGGATGGACATGCTCCTTTGGGAATATACAATCCACTGTAACAACTCAAATACCCATTAAAACATGGTTACATGACTCCCATGTAATATCCACTTCGAATTGATTCTAATGGAGGATGACTCAATGGCCTATATGACTCCCCTAGGCTACTGTCAACAAGGAAAAAGGGAGGCAAGGAGGTTTAATTGGTGTCACTAGGTAAAAAGAATGACAAATCCTAAAAGTGACGTTAAATAAAATAAATAATTATATTTAAATCTAATAGGAGGGAAAATAAAATATAAGTTTGATTTTCTAAAAAAGGGGAAAGATCTAGAAGATCCAAAGGAAGGATAAATAGAGGGGTAACCCTTCTGTTTTTCATTATTATTTGATCTCTCATCTTGGTGTTCTCTTGTAGTCATTGTTTCGTTAGGGTTTAGAAAAACCCTTCCACTACTATAATCCAATTTCTGTGGTGCAATATCCACCCTAGATAGACAAGAGGTGTAGTCCATTCAATACTAACATTGGAGCTTCACTTAGTCCATTCAATACTAACATTGGAGCTTCACAAAAAGTTAAACATTATAATTATAATTATAATTATATATATATATATATATATTTAATACTTTCTTAAAAATCTCTCAAAACACATATATTAACTCTTAAACTATCTATTTTCTTAACAGTCTTTCCACCCAACTTTATTTGGGGAACAATTTTCATATTATTATTCAATCCGTCTAAGCATGTGCGCACCTTCATTATCTTTTCACGTCCTTCTCAACTCAAGAAACCCAACTAAAACTGGTTGGACCTCACTGTCATTTCCACATTTCTGTAGCTGAACATTTGATGACTGGAACTATATGGAAGACCGTTCCTTTACATTCCGGATTTCCAAGTCAAATGCTATGCGCGGTTTTCTTCAATGGGTTTCATCTACCTTACAGTTCAGCCAAATTCATTAAAAATCGTTTTAAAAACCATAAATATGCATAAGAAATTCACGATAGATGAAACTTCAAAACAGAACATTGCAAAGCCAAACACTCAGATTTTTAGGAACGTTTTTTTCGAAACTAAAACAATTTAATTGAATCAAATTGTTATATAAAAGTTTACTTAAAAAAAAATAACACTTTTAACACGATAACTCTTTTAACACAGAGATTAGATTGTTTATAAAAGTTTACTAAAAACTAACTCTTTTAACACAGAGATTAGATTGTTTATAAAAGTTTACTAAAAACTAACTCTTTTAACACAGAGATTAGATTGTTTTGTGTAAATACTCTACGATTTCCACTGATCAGAGGCAATCCTATCTCTCAACTAGAGACTTTTCCATAGCATCCGCTTCCATACATTCGACCTAATTGACAATTATTTTAGACTCATCACTTTATAAATCAGGTATATTGCTGTAATGGAATATGGAATGGTTATGGAATGGTGATGGGGTAGACAGAAGAGGATAAGGATTTTCTATCTTCTGGCTAAACAAGAAGTCCATTGATAACTTGGGCAACTCTAATTGCGGTGGCTTGCATCTTTTAGGGGTCTTCGATACCATAGTTTCTTCTAAAAACATGATCGGTTCCAGGCAGTCAAAGATACTAGATTCATCCTTCGTTTTACTTAGAGACAAACATACGGCCTCGTGATCTAGATAATTTAACGAAGAAAATTTAGCCTCTGCCATTGGATTTGATTGGCAGCTGACATTGAAAGTCAGTGAGTGAACCTTTTCTTCATATTCATCACTTAAAACAACAGATTCCTCTTCACCAACGTCAATAGGTTTTGCTCCTTGTTCCATGGACTTCTGAGTAACAACCTTTCTGTATATCCGACATAACACCATATCGGTCTTCTTCTGCACATGCAAACTTAAATTCATTCAACAAAACCACCAAAACATCACTTCTTCAATTTAACCCATAAAACCTTGGATTTAGTAAGTAGTACTTGACATTAAATAAGATTCAAGGGAGATTTAATAGAAAGTATTTGATGGTCATTTATCAATGTTTATTAAATGGTATGGTAGACTGAGTTATTGATGTTTATTAAATTGTATGCAAAGGTGAAGAAAAACGTTTTTTCAGTATTTATTTTTCTTATTGTTCGATAGATTAGGGTTTAAACTAAACCGGAAGAATGACCAAGGAGAGGAAAACTGATCACCTTTCGGGCGGATGAGCTGAAATATGGCATTCTGTACTCGTTCATGATCCAATCCGTCCTCTTCCCACATGCGACTTTTCCTTCATAAAACACCAGAATTTTCTTGAGACCTATACAGTGAAGCAGCTCGTTGCGAACTGGTCTGTCYGAACCGGTGGCCTTCCAGTAACCTGACACTGTCAATCTGTTAGGCCGAGCGCATTTCTTATGATATATTGGAACRAAGAAGAACCATTGTCGCTCTCCAACATCATGAGCCAAACCTGCAATAGATCGGTCAATGTTGTTTGAAAATTTAATTTCAAATTGAAACAAMCGAAGAAGAGATTTAAATATACCTGGTAATTCCCAGGGATCATATTGATATAAGTCTAAATTCGGTATAATTTTATCAAAGATCAGTGGGTTCCCTTCTCGGATCTTTTTCTTCAGATAGAAGCCCAGCAGCTCCTCTTCTGTGGGATAGAATCTGAAGCCTGGAAGGTCCATTAACTTTCCCTGCACAAACTCATCATTGCATATTTTTTCCGGCATGGCTGTCTGATCTATTTTTAGGAGCCGCTCATACAAATTGCCTGACATAGAAGTGTAAATAGATGACATAGAAAAATATTATATATACACAGAGTTTTCTGTATGGAAGGGCGTCTAGAAAATAGGAAAATGTTTTAAAGTTTTGAGGACGAACATTGATTGAGGATTGAGGAAGAAGATAATGGTCCACACACAGTAAGGCGGTGAAAACTTCTCAATGTATTTATCACACTCTTTCTCCGTGGACTAATTGTCCTGGGCTCTAGATTGTGCAAAGTCGTGATTCCTTTACATATCTTCGAAATTTGGACGAAGATGCATGATATCTTTATGTTGGATGCCAAACGTTATTAATCAAATTTATTTAAATTTATTTTTATTATTTTTCAAATGTCAATAATATATATTTAATATTTTTATTTAAACTTATCAAATTGTATAATATAATGATAATAATATTTAAAAAATAGAATATCTTATTTATATTGCATAGAGGTTTTTTTTAGAAAATGTAGCATCCATTTTTAATTTTGAGTTTCAGATCAAATAAAACTAATGTGGTCCATTATTTTATTGGAGATTAAGAGTCAGTTTAATTGAATATAATATAAAATAATATTATCTCGGATGGGGTGAGATTATGCGGAGGCCATTTTGTGAGACGTCTAACCACTTGGTGCCTGATTAGACCTCCCCTCATCCATCACCTCATGGTTTTAAATCTCCTAGCGTCACTCTTCAGACTTCACTTGCGGCCAGCTTGCCGCATGCTTAGGAAGCTCAGCTGCATGGGAGATTTCATGGAGATGGGCATGACGCCTCCACAGTCTCATCCGCACCTCAACAATGACGCTCCTAAGTCCATGCCTAGGTGCGCTGGAACTCATTTGTTCCCTCGGCCTCTCCATTTATAGCTCTCCCTCGTTTTCAATTTCTTCCTCACTTCATCGTGCGACGTCCACTCGGCCTCCCAGACTTCTTGTTCGTGCTTCTCCTCACAGTCTTTGTTGGTGTGTTCCTTTCTCTTGCACCTACTTTGCGCACTCTGTCCTAGGTCGCCTGCAGCCACCGCCATGCCCCGTTTTAGAGGTAAGTCGAAAAGAGGGGTGGCCTGGTATGCGGCCAGAGAAGGGGAGGCGCCCAACTCTGGCTCTCCCTCTAAAACCAAAGACACCCCCTTGTTGACTCTTGTCGAAGCTCCCACCCCTACCCAGCCTCTTCGTAAGACCACCCTAGACCTCTCCCCACTCTCGAATCCTTACGCCTACATAATAGAGTGGTTTGACAAGTTCGGTAATTTGCTTGGCTTAGCACCTCCCCCTCCCTCCCCTCCTTGTCATCCTCCACCTCCACCTTCTCCCCCTCGCGACCCTCCTCCTCCACCCCTTGGTGCTTCCTCTACTCCCTTCGTTTATCCATCCTCCTCCTATGAGTCTCCGTTGTCCC
This sequence comes from Picea glauca, assembly GCA_000966675.3. Classification (NCBI taxonomy): domain Eukaryota; kingdom Viridiplantae; phylum Streptophyta; class Pinopsida; order Pinales; family Pinaceae; genus Picea; species Picea glauca. Next base: position 193,132 of record JZKD02S1173527.1, on the reverse strand, counting down.
CCCCCCTCCATCCATCTTGTGACATGTGTGTAGACAAGGAAACTATCATGGACTCTGTGGATGACCTCAAGAGGGGTTTACTGGATGTCAAGTCTACCTTACTCGAGTTGCAAATCAAGGATTCATAACGCTCGAGCTACGTGGACCTTTTGATTTCCTTCCTACAGGACCTCTGACAAGCCATATCGAACCGAGACAGGCTCGACAGAGGCAAATTGCAGGGGCGCTAAGACTTCACTGGGCCAAGACTCGATCGATCTTTTTAGTTAATTATTCTTCATTTCAGTTTTTTGTTTTGTCTCGATAGCCATGGGAGGTTGGCCAACTCTGGGAAGTTTCGTCTATGTTTTTCATGCTCAGTTTAGTATTCATAATTTTTCCTTGCATGGCAACGTAGGCTCATTCTTCTGCATATTTTACTCTTGTATTTCAGAGAAGTGGTAGTTGTGGTTTCTCATCATGGCACCGCTGCCACAGTTGAACAAACACTACAAACAAATGTAATTTATTTTTCTTAAAAGCTCTAATACAAACTTCTAACTTACAATAAATATATATATGTAAATTTTTATTTTCAATCATAATATTTAAATATATTAATAATATATTAAAATTATTATTTTATGATAATATATAAATTTATTTTATATAAAAATATCAAATTTCTTAATATAATAATTTAAAAATAAATAGCATACTATTAAAAAAGAATTAGCAAAAATATATATTCATTATGATATCTTTTTAAGGGAAAATTAAAAATATTCTCCATAGAAGTCCTTCGGATGGTCTCATGTGAAAGGAAAATTAAAAATATTCTTCATACAGGATCTTCAAAGCCTTTAGTGGAGGGTCTCATGTGAAAAGGAAAATTAAAAATATTATTGATAGAAGATCTTCAAGGCCTTTAGTGGAGGGTCTCACTCACATGATCCTAAGAATCCCTTTCTAGAAAACCCAAAGAAGACGTAAACATGTGTTGAATAACCTTTTGTAAAGCTTCTAGGAAGAATAGATGGATTCAATTCACTCTTTTAACTTCTCGATGTCTAAAGAAGAGTCAAAGATTTGAAGTGAATAAAGTTTGAAGTTATGTACCAACTTCGAAACAATTATGACGTGAGCAATGGATTCAACGGAGACTTGGTATGGTGCTTCTAGCAATCTAGCGTTGAGTGGGAAGCATGATTCTTAATCCCAACGTGAGTGACCTTTGACATTGAGAAAACATGTGTGCAATTGGAATTCCATCACAGCATTGAACATTTTATGCATATAGGTTACACATGAAAATGCTAACAATTATTTAGTTTTATTATGTGGAGAATACAAATACTTAACATTCTTTTAAATTTTTATTTGATTTTTGGTTTGTTGGTTAGAAATGTGTCAGGGATCCCACTCACTAGATTTTTGGGTGTCTACTGCATATGACATCTTGAGGGCATCTTTGTCTTTCAAGTGTGATATAGGCAACATTAGAGTATTTTGAGAACTAGTTATGAGTCTTGGGGCCCTTGACATAGTGATCGAAGGAAACATGGTGATTGGAACATAAAGTAATTTTTTTGGAATACATAGATTTTAAAAACACCTCAAACAACCACACAAGGCCTTTCAAAGGTATCCATTCATTTGACTAGGGATATGGGTGCTATTAGGGATTTTTTATACTAGGTACATAAGTATTTGGGTTATAGACATATTTTAAGGGAGGAAACCTAGTTCTTACACCATAAAGGAAGATTCTAAACAACAAAGTTGAAAAATCACACCATGATCCACTACACATGACCTCTTAAGAATATACTTACCCTTGGAGTGGGTATATTAACAATATTATGGAGTTTTTATATTGAGGTATGGTCTTAGGGTCCCAGATATAGTTAGGGGGAGGAACCCAAGTCTTAGACCACAAATGAAGATTATAGAAATTAAGTATCAACAAATAAACATGACCTTCAAAGGGGATATTTGGCCTCCAAGTGGAGTTATGTGCATTGTTATATTTGTTTAGCATAAGTTATGGGGCAAGAGTTCCTCAACATGCTGAAAAGAAGAACATTTTTCTTTATTCCTTTAAGGAATATTTAATACATCTAAGGCCAATATGAACACCTCAACCCACTCGCATGACCTCCCAAGTGTATTATTTGTCTCTTAGTGGGAATATTTCCACTATTAGGGTTTTCGAAGAAGTAGGCGTCAGTTTGAATACTTTGACCAAGGTAAAGTGATGCAACTTACCCATTATGCCTAAAACGTAGCTTATGAGGCTCAATATCCATGAATGACTCCTCAAACCACCATAAATGATCCATATTTCAGATATTTATCCTTCGAGTTGCAATATGGACACCATTATAATTTGTTCAATGCTAAGAATAGGTTGTCAAGCATTAGAAATGGTTAAGGGAGGAAAATTAATACTTAGGAACTAAAGTGAGCTTCTCGCCATCCAACTCCAATAACAACGTGTCAAACCACCACATGTAATGTCTTGAGTTTATCATCTCCCTCTTAGTGGGGATATGGGAACCATTATAATATTTTAAGCTGTAGGTATGAGTCTCATTACCTCGACCATGGTTTGGGGGGAAATTCATGCCTCAAGTGCTAAAGATATCTTCCAAGGGTGAAATGACATAAATGAGGACTTGACACTAGATATGAACTTTCTAAGGGATATTTGGCCTTTAAGAGGGGACATGGGATCTATTAGAAGGGTTTTAGCACTATATGTTGGTCACAATTCCTTGACCATTGCTGGAGGAGGGAGCCCTAGGATTTGGACATAACTACATATTTTAGGAATCTAGGGCCACAAAATTCATCTCAAACATTGGGTTGTGGGGCCCTAGATATGGAAAAAGTGTGAAACATGAACCTTAGGCCCCAAAGGAATATTATAGATATCTATTGTCAAGAACGATGCCTGGAACAACCACGCATAGCCACTTGAGGGAATTATTGTTCTATGCATAGGGATGTCGATCGAACTAGCTAGTTTTGAGTAGCAGGTATGTGTCCCAAGGCCTTAGAAATAATTCGGGGAAGAAGGGCATGCCTTATATCCTAAAGAATTGTTTAAGGCATCTAGATATATGAATAATTTATTCAGGCACCAAACATGACCTCTAGAGGGAATTGTTGGCCTCTAAGAAAGGATGTTATTTCCATCAAAAGGTTTTGACGATTCAGTATTGGTATCAAGGCGTTGATATGGTTGAGGGGGGGAACCCAAGCCTTATTCGAAGTACAAATATTGTAATAATCCACAGGAATACATGACACCTAAAACCACCACAACCAATCAATCAAGTTTTTAGGCAGCTTCTAGGGCTCAAGGGTCATGCATGACACATCAAAAAACCATATATGACCTCTTGAGGGGATATTTGTCCTTCAACTAGGGATGTGGGAATTACTAGGATATTCTTAGCACTAAGTATAAGTCTTGGGTGTTCATACATGATTCAGACAGGAAACCCATGCCTTAGGTCCAAAAGGAAGCTTCAATCCATCTAGGTCCAACAATTACATGTCGAACCATAATAATGGACCTTTATGGGGTATCTTAGTCTCTGGATGGGGATAGTTAACATTATGATTTTTTGAACATCAAGTATGAGTCTTTGAATATTGGATATAGTTAGGGGAAAAAACTAAGAGTTAGTCGTGAAACGAAGCTTCTAGGATTTTGGGGCAAACAATGAGAACTTAAACAATCACAAATGACCTATCGAGGGAATGCCTTGCCTCTAAATAGGTTTATATATATAATTAGAATTATTAAGCACTAGGTATCGGTATCAGAAAACTAGACATGGTCAAGGGAGGAAAAGTTCACTAAATGAAGATTCTATCCATTGAGGGCCAATAAGGATACCTCAAATAACCAGACATGGCTTGCTGAGGGTATATTTTGCCTCTGATTGGGGATGTTGGTTCGACTGGATAATTTTGAGAAATAAATATGTACCCTAGGGCCTTGGAAACATTTTACGGAAGAAGGACATGTATTAGGTCCTAAAGAAATATTTAAGGCATCCAAATCCATGGATAATGCCTCAAAACAACGCACATGAACTCAAGAGGGTATGCTTCGCATTTGATAATGGATGTTAGTTAAATCAAAAGTTCTTGAGCATTCAGTATGGGTTTCAAGGCCTTGTTATGGTTGAGAGGGGGAAACTAAACCCTATCTTAAGTACACACATTTTAGGCATCTAAGGCCAAATATGATTCATCATATCACCACACATGACCTCTTGAGGATTTAGAAAACCCCTATGGATCAAGGGTCATGCATGACATCTCAAACAATTTTTTATGACATCTCGAGGGGAAATTTGGCATTCATGTGGGGATATGAAAATTTATAGGATATTCTGAGCACTAGCTATGGTTCTTGGGTTCATGAAAACGATCAAGAGAAGAAACCAAAGAAAACCTCCTCAAGTAATATTTTAGGCATCTAGGACCATCAACGACATGTTGAACCACCACAAAGGGCATTTCCAAGATATCCTTCATATTCAAATCAAGATAGTGATCACTATGATATTTTTAACATTGAGTATGAGTCTTTGGACCCTATGTATGGTTAGGTTAACAAATCCAAGAGGTAGGAAATAAAGGAATATTATAGGCTTCTAGGGCCAATAATGACACCTTAAACCACTACAAATGACCTATCGAGGAAATAATTTTACTCTAACTAAGTATGTACTTACCACTATTAGTTTTGAGTGTTATGTACATATATTGAGGACCTAGGTGGTTTTGAGCAGTAGGTATGTGTCCTAGGGCCTTGGAAATAATATAGGCAAGAAGGCCATGACTTAGGTCGATAAAACTATTTGAGGCATCCATAGCCATGAAAAGTGCATTGAAGGACCACATGTCACCTTTGGAGGGTACCTTAGCAAGTAAAAAGGGATGTTAGTACCATCAAAAGGTTTTTATCATTAGATATGGGTCTCAAGACCTCAATATGGTCAAGGGGGGGAACATAATCCTTAGATAGAGTACAAATATTCTATGCATCTATGGAAAAACACAATTCCTAAGACCACCACACCTGACTTCTCAAGGTTTTAGGAAACTTATAGGGCTTAAGGGTCATGAATGACATTTCAAACCACCACACATGACCTCTTAATGACATCTTTCTCCTTGAAGTGGGGATATGGGAATATTTAAGATATTCTGAGAATTGGGTACCCGGTATGAGTATTGGGTCCTTGGACATGATTGAGAGAGGAAATATAGGACTTAGGCCATAAATAAACCCTCTACACATCTAGGGCCATCAACATTTTAAACCACCAAAAAGGACCTTTCCATGGTAACCTTGGTCTCTAAATGGGGATAGTCATCATTATGATTTTTTAAAGATTAATTATGAGTCTCTCAAACTTAGATATGGTAAAGGGAGACAATCTAAGGGTTAGGCCCAAAAGGAAGCTTCTAGGCTTCTATGACCAAGAATTGCACCTTGAAATACCAAAAATGGCCTATTGAGGGTATTATTTGCCGCTAAATAGGTATATAGGTACCACTACAATTTTGTAGCACTAGATATGGGTCTTGGGGTCCTAGACAAGTTAGGGAAGGAAACATGAAACATGACACTAGATAAATACTTTGTTTTTATTTTAATATTCCTTTCATAATTTTATTTCAATCATTCCTCTTTTTGGGAAAATAAAAAATTTGAACTTTAGATCTTCTCTAAATCCATCATATCCATTCACAACTTCTTCTTCAAAACCATCAGATCCCTTCACAAATTCTTTCCTAAAACCATCAAGCCTTCTCAAAATTTGATTTTGTTATCTCCCAATACCATTGGCACATTTTTAAACTTTGATTTTTTGAACTCATATAAAAACATAAAAAAATTATGAAATTTTTAAGTTTTTAACTCATCTATAACTATTGAAGTTTTTAACTCATCTATAACCATTGTATTTCCCGACCTTCGATTTTTGAAATAGCTCCAAAATTATGAAAAATAATTCAAGCTTTGAACTTTACTTACACAGTGGAAGAAGTTGGGGAAGATTTAAAGTCAATATTTCAAATGAATCTAAAATTTTCGAAGGAATTATAAATCTTTGATTCTCCAAACTAATATAAAATTGTGCAAGGAATTTCAAAATTTAGATACTCCAAACTTCTAAAATCCATTGGGGAAATTTCAAACATCGAACTTGTGAATTACTACAATACCCTTCAAGAGACTCCATACTCGTAAACTTTGAAATGATATGAAAACCATTGGGGGGATTTTGAACATCAAACTTTTGAAATAATACAATAATCTTTAATGTTATTTTGATTAGAAAAATTTCAACATTTCTATAAAGGAACATTTAAATCCTTTTGATCTTTGAAGTTTTGACTAAATTTTGACTTTATTATCAACAATTTGAGTTTTTTCCATAATCAAATTCATACCATAATCGAATTGGACTTTTTTTACAGATTTCACAAATTGACCCATTTATGCAAGAAGACAAACTTTGCAATCATTGAATTACTTCAATTGTCACCTCCACAACCTTCATGGATGCTCTAAAAATGATAACATTTGAGATTTGAGATATATAACTCCACAATCTTATGCTTCCAACACTTCTTTCCAAACTTATTCTTATTCAAAGGCTTTTCCAAACATATGGACTATAAGCTACAATTTTTCCTATGCAGTCAAAATCCTAGGACATATGGTCACAATGATGAATCAAAAACTTTGCAATATATTTCCATAAACATTAATATTAATGTGGATTCATTGTTGCAATGAATTCCCATGATCTACCATATGTTTTCCTTGATCTACATTGAGACTTTTTATCAAACTCTTTGCATGAAAACTATAATTTCTTCATTTAGAGTCTAATTCTAACCCATATAGCCCCATTGTTGTAACCAATACCTTTGAAACCATAGTAGGTTGGGAATGGTATCTTATATATAAATTAATATGTGGATTCATATGGACATGTATAGGAAAATTCATTTGTATCTTTCTATAGGTTCCTATAGGTGCTTGTAAGTGGACACCTTTGTAGGAGTATTCTTAAATGGTCCACTAATAAACCTATATCTTGACGCTTCTGTAATGTCTTGTAGGAATCAAAATATGCTCTAAAATTAATATGGACTGATGGAAGTATTTAGATAATGTATGGAACTGATGGGTGGAGAAACAATGAATGGAAATTGTAACATACATTCTTGCATTGTGTTCTATAATGTAAAGAAGACAGAACAAATTAATATGGAGTGATGGAAGTATTTAGATAATGTATGGAAATGATGGGTGGAGAAACAATGAATGGAAGTTGTAACATACATTCTTGCATTGTGTTCTATAATGTAAAGAAGATGGAACAACAATTTCATGTAACTTAGGATGTGTACACATGATTCTTGCTTTGATATGGTGAAATGAAAACTTCATCATCTCGGATTTATTCTCCTTTATTTAATTTTTTGTTGGTCTTTAATTACACTAAATATTGAAGTTTGATATGTAGATGATTGAAATTGTTTTTTATTGCAAATCTCATTTATATACTAGTTTTATGTAACAATCTATTTACTATCTTTATTTTTCTTTCCTACCAATTAGAATATTAGAATAGTGAAAACAAAATGATGAAAGTTTCTAAAATTTAAGAATACCATCAATGATAACAACTTCTAAATTTTGAAATATGATATTTTTTTCTTCTTCTTGTTACCTTCATTCTATGTTTCCGTGTTTGCTTTATATGCCTGAAACATATTGTTTTATAGAAAGAGGCTCGCACTTTGAAAAAACTCAATGATGAATACTTATGGATGCACAATTATTGATCTTAATGGTAGTCTTTTTTTTATGATATATTAGGAATTTTTGCAATATACTTTCTCTTTTGTGGAACCTTAATATATGATATCTCGTTGTGTGTGGTTTCTTTGACATTGGTAACGCTCAAACTTTTCCTAGCCTTGAATATATACTAGAACATGGAATTTTGAAGAGTGTGTTGGTACTGAGATTAATTTTGACTTCTTCTAATGGAAACATTGCAGATCATACCTATTTGTTCATCAAATTATTATTATGATTCTTTATATCCCTCGAGTTTGATTTATTTTATCGAAAACAAATCATTGCTAGGTTAGTGTGAGAGTTTGAAATTATTTTCTTTCTTGAAACATTATTTTTTTTATTGGTATATAACTAAATATATTTGTGTTGGTTATTTTTGTTGTATATATTTATTCCAACCTTTGTATAAATTTGACTTGAATATCATGTGACGATTGGTATGATCACATATTCATCTTATAGACTCTAACACCACTTTTGAAATGTTTGCATGGAAAGCATAAATGGGTTGTCATATGGTAATATAAACACAAAGTCTAAGATAATCATCATTACCTTCGAGAAGATACTTTTATCCTGAATGTAGTGTATTTTACAGAGCAACACTTGGCCTTAACCGAGATTGCACATATTTTCTCCATTTGAGCTGGAATTTCCCTTAATTCAAGAAATATATCAAAGAACATTAAAGGTCCTACCTATGATCGTTGGTGATAGTATCCATTCTCCTTGAAACATTTTCTTTCTCGATACATTATTTTTTTTATTGCTATGTAACTAAATATATTTGTGTTGGTTCCTTTTGTTCTATATATTTATTCCAACCTTTGTATAAATTTGACTTGAGTATCATGTGAGGATTGGTATGATCACATATTCATCTTATAGACTCTAACACCACTTTTGAAATGTTTGCATGGAAAGCATAAATGGGTTTTCATATGGTAATATAAACACAAAATCTAACATAATCATCATTACCTTTGAGAAGATACTTTCCCCCTGAATGTAGTGTATTTTATAGAGCAACACTTGGCCTTAACCAAGATTGCACATATTTTCTCTATTTGAGCTGGAATTTCCCTCAATTCAAGAAATATATCAAAGAACATTAAAGGTCCTACCTATGATAATTGGTGATAGTATCCCTTTTCCTTGAAACATGAATTATTTTGTGTCTTATGTGTTTTGGTGAACCATGAATATTGATGAAAAAAATAAAATTTGGTATGGATATCATTATGAACATTGAAGAGTGTATTAGCCTTTGATTTCCTCGGATTCTTGTGGTGAATTTAAAAAAAGATGTTGTGTATGAGGTGCTTTCAGTGGTAGCTATGATCCTTTTTGAATATTTAATCTTATATCCTTTATATTTTTTATTATGAATGGTTTTTAGTGATGTAGGATGGACATAATGTTGTCTCTATTAAGCACATTAAATGGAGTGTGGAGAGTGAATAGGGAAGAAATGGCTTGATCTTTTACTTAGACATTGAAAAGGGTCATCTTGAGTTACTTATGTGTGTTTTGATGCTCCATATTATGTGCCTTAGATCTATAACATATATGTCACAATAGTTGGAAATATGAACAAGAATTATTTCTTTGTTTTTTTTTTTCCTTTTTTTTGTTAGAGAACAAGACTCATTGCTAGTTTTCACTAGTGCTCTACTTTATAGTACCTTAGGAAGTATTTCACCATGAGGGGATTTGTTTCTTTATTTTATTATAAAGGCCTATATTTTACTCAAATGACGTTTTGAAGTAAATACATATCGTACATGCCTTATTGAGGTGATCACCTTAGGTTTTTTTCTTTTCTTTTTTTCATTTTTTCATTTTTCTCTAGCATGATTAGTCTAATTTGAAAACATTGTTTCTTTGAATTATATATATTTGTTGACCTCAATGATTTATATTAAATCCTCATTTGACGATGACTTATTTTATACGTTGAACATGTATCCATTAAAAAAAAGTGGTAGTTTTTCCTCACTTGCAGTTCTGATTTTTACTGACTCGTTTTCATAACATGTATCAATCTAGTTTTTCCTTAACCATATTGTCTTCAGATTTCCATTTACATCATTGAATATTGAGTCATATAATAGTGAACAATCTCCTTCTTTGAAGACCTTTGTTTTGATGTAATTGTCGTGAATTTTTTTTATCTATTGTGGGATAATTTTATTGTGGAATATGTCTTGTTTCCTATACTCATCTAGTGCATTATTACATCATAGTCTCTCTTATTTTGTGTCATAGAGATTATATCTTAGTTGTAAGAATGTCTTGAAGGTATGAGTTTCAAAATCAATGGGGAGAATAACCATCTTTTGGTAGAGAAAATCATAGGGTGTAAACTCTATAGTGGTATACAATGTAGTGTTGTATGCCTAAGAAACTTATGTCAATCTATTTTGTAATCTCTTCTATATCATGTCAATGTTTTTGTTAGAATGTTATCCATCTCTGAATTTGTTACTTCTACTCATTCATTTTATTGAGAGTGATAAGTAGATAATTCTTATGATGAATCCTCTATAAGTGTATGATATTTTCAGTGAGATTTGATGTAAACTCAATTCCTTCATTTGTGAAAATTTCCGTTAGCACAACAAATATTGAAAATATGTTCTCTTAAGAAAATATCCTACATTTTCTTCTTTCACATTTTCCATTGACTTTGCCTCTACCACTTTGGTCAAGTAGCCTATGCAAACTAGTATATTATATTTTTAATTAGAAATTAGGTCTATAGGTCATACAAAGTATACACCCTACTTATCAAAGGGTTCCATTGATCCTTTTGTTTGGAGTGGACTCTCATCCCTTTTTGTGGGATATCCCATTATTTCATACATATTCTATTAAGTCCTTGTGAAGTGTTGGCTAGCAGTACCCTTCTTAGAGAACCCTATAGGTTTTCCTCTTTCCAACATAATGGCCCCAACAAGGTTCATCATAACAAGAATGTAGTATCTCATGTACATTATGTTTCCTTATGCAATGCTTAAGTATTTGTTATATTCCAAGTTTGAAAAAGAAACCCTTGATCCATGTGTATGTGACACTCTTCTTGATGATGTTGCATTATTGTCTATAGGAAAAGTGTTGAGGAAACTTCCATGTAGCTAAGTAATTTGATATATCAACACAATATGAAGTTTGTAATGATATTGAAAAGATATTTTCATTTGGGAAAAAATCATCAACAAACTTTTCATCGACAATATATAACTTTTCATCAACAATAGGTATTAGTCTAGATAAAAAAATATGCAAAAACATTTTGTTTTCCATATTTTTCAATTATTATAAAATAAATTTCCTCCCATAAGAACAACCATATTATACACATTTCATTAAATTCTACTTTATTCATCAATTATTTAAGATCTAATTAATTGGTCCTAGAAAGCCAATAATATAATACCTAAATTTATTAATTGCATAAACAACAATAATAAAAGTTAAGATTTGCTCTTAACAATTTTTTTCATAGTAACTAGGATGTGGCTCTTTGTATTCACGTTTACCTAGAATAAAGTTAAGATTTTCTCTTAACAAATTTTTTCATAGTAACTAAATAGGATGTGGCTCTTTGTATTCACGTTTACCTAGAGTTTCCCTAATTTCTAACTTTGTATTAGAGGCATCAATATGAATCTGGAAAGGAATACTCCACATAGGGAATTGTAAAATAAGGAATGCCATTTGTTTTTCTTTTATGTTATCAAATTCTTTTTGAAAATATATTGAGTAGAAAAATTTTGCATTATTCGAAGGTAGGGTAAACAAAGGTGTTGTCAATTTGCTGAAATATTTTATGAATATTATGTAGAATCTTCCATGTATTATGAAACTTGTAACTTATTTTATGAAACTTGTAACTTCATTTCTTTTATGTGCTCGAAGGTATCGATTGATTTTTATTTTTAATGGCTCTACTTCAATTCCATTATGAGAAAAACAATGCCCTAATAATATGCCTTATCTCACGAGCATGAAGCATTCCCAATTACTTAAAGATAAGTTCATTTCATGGAATATTTTGAAGACATTATCCAAATTTTCAAAGTATTCCTAAAATGTGTTCCCATAGGCAACGAATTCGTCCATCTAAATCCCAACAATTTCATACACTAAATCTGAAAGGATACGCAAGAAAACTCTTTGAAAGGTTGTATGGGGATCACATTGGTCAAATAGAAGTACCCTACAAGTAAAGGACCCCCAAGGACAAGAAAACGTTGTTTTATCTTGGTCCTCTAGACTAATTTGGATTTTATTATACCTTCTTAAACCATATAGAAAAGGAAAAATACTTTTTACGAAGAAATTCATCCATTATTTTATTATTTTATCACTGAGGGGTCAAGGGAAGTGATGCTTTCTTGTGGCTTTGTTGATTTCTTTATAATATACACATATCCTACACTTATCTCCTTTATTAGGGAGAATAAAGGAAGGTGGGACCCACTAACTCTTAGATATATAGGATAGATAAAATTGGCATCCAAAAGATTTTACCGCTCTACTTTCATTATATCTTTTACTATTGTCATATTTATTTGAGGCTATATTATGGGTAAGGAATCATCTATGATGTATACATTGTGCGTATATACACTGTGCGTATAAATTTAAGGATGGATTTCTTGCACATAATTGTAATCCCAAGCAAAGGATGAATTGTGTTTCCTTAGAATCTCCAACATTTTTTTTCTCTTGAACATAATTTAGTTGGCTACTAATTTTTGAAGTTTTATTAGGTAACATATCCACTATTTTGATAAATTTTTTTATCTTATTTTTGTGTGAACAATTTTTTCTATTAGTTTTGTTATAGAACAACAAAGTTTTCATGGTCTTCTTGCTCTTTTTTTCTATCCTATTCTTGAATTGTCATAGAACTAGGGTACACATTTTGTATATATTTAGAAATAATTGTGTCTTCATATATTTTTCTAGGGTATAAAGTGTTGAAATAAGGTAACTACGAAGAGCATTCTTATTATTATTTTGTTATTGGATTAAATCCCCATTGTGGATTAATCATGTCATTATTATTATCATTTTTATTGGATTAATCCCCATTGAGGATTAATCATGTCGGTAATTGAATAAGGACCAAATCCCCTTTTGCGGATTGGTCATCGGACAATTACAAAGTGTTGAATAAGAAGTCGGCCCCAGCAGTTATAATGGAAAGACCGGAATTAATTAAAGGTGGGTTTACGCACCCAGAGTGAGAGGTCGGCCCTGCCAGATGATGACTCTTCACACGTGCCAGATTAATATAAATAAGAGGCTAGTGCCTCACTTCTTAGACACAACTCACTTGCTCATTATCTTATGCGGCAAGATGCAATTGGAAGTTGGAGAGAGGAGAAGAAGGGTGGCGCATCTCTTGAGGAGGAATTTCTGTATTGGTTTAAGTTATCTCTTGAACATTGTATAAGCTATTTATGATAAGGAAGTTTTTGTTGGGTTTTCTTCCCCTAGAGGGTTTCCTAGGATAAATGGTGTGTCTCTTGTGGATGTGTATTTCT
>JZKD02S1173527.1:160631-174125 GCA_000966675.3 Picea glauca | reverse complement strand
TGGCATAAACATTAACATGGTATCAGAGCCAACCTGAAGGAAGCACAATCTACAAGAGGAAAAACGTCACTGTTACCGTACCCCAAAATTAGGGTTTTGAAAAAGTGAGTATTTTGAGCTCCCTAACACCCTAGAAATCTTCCTTAATTAGGGTTTTGAAAAAGTGAGTATTTTCAGCTCCCATACATCTAAATTAGTTTAGGTTTTATCTTACCATAGCCTCTCAAGATAACGTGGGGTCATTTTTTGAGAGGGTCAATAATTTTTGTCTTCATCTACTCCCAAATTATGATACTATTTCTCTCCAAGCTCATGAACCATCTCAAGGTTGATTCCATTAATGTAGAGAGGAAAAATGACTTTGTGAATATCAGATGCATAGTCATAGGTTATATAGACAACCTCAAACTGAGAAAGTCATGTATCAAGGTCTTGAATAGTGAGAACATGGAAATTGGGAAATGAAAAATTATTGTTGTTCCTCATCCTTGTGGCTTCATTAGTTTCCAAAATTAATAATTAAATTTTTTTAGGTTGTTCATCTTCCTCTTCCACCATAAAGTTCTAATATGTAGATCCCTCTCTATTGGAAAAGGATTTACAAAGTCAAAGAAATGATATATGAAAATCTATGATTTTTATTTAGGATCCTCAATGAATTTCTCAATTATTTGTTGAATATCTTGTAGAAAAAGGTCCTCACAATCTTTTTATTGTTCTTATTGTTCAATAGTACTTGCTTTAGCTATACCAACAACATGGGTTTTTGGTAAAAACCTGTCATACCTATCTATAGATCAATGTATGAAAAATAACTATGTACTTGATCTGGATTCTGTTGAGAAAAAAATGAGATATGAAAAAAAATATAGCCGAGAGCACAAAAATACAGTGAAACTCAACTTTTATTATTGAATAAAATAGGAATACACTCTCCTCACTTACACCCTTTGAGAAGATTGCATTACGACCAAGGTGAGCACTGGTTGCACTCCTTTCCAGCTTGTTTATGGTCAAATACATTCCGCCTACTCAGCTAGAACTTTCCTCCTTAAGGTTAATGCTATAGGTCAAAGAATTAAATTATTTTGATGTTTCTCAAAGAATGAATGCAATTTTGGATTTAGAGGAGAAAAGAACATTTGACTTGGATAATATAACGAGAATAAAACAGACTGATGTCAACAAGAGTGTCAAAGATGTCAAATTTAAAGTCAATGAGAAGGTACTGCTATGGGATTCAACTCATGCTGATAGAGAAAGGAGTTAAAAGTTTCAAAAATTATGGCTGGGTCCTTTTAAGATCTCTTTTGTCCTTGGTGGAAATTATTACATTCTAAAGGACTTACAAGATCGATTGTTTTCCCACAGCACTAATGGTTCCCACTTAAAAAATTACGTGGAACCAACTTGAAAATTTTAACGATGTGTGGAATGTTTTATGTATTATAGTAGTTTTAATTGTTCAATTTTACATTTTTTCTTTTACATTTATATCATTTCATTTCTACTTTTTTCAATTTTTTTGTTTCATTTATGTTATGAGATTTCTTGCCTTTTGCTTCTTTTTGGCTTCATTTCTTGTCAAAATAAAATGTTTGATCATTTTTTCCACATCAAAGCTTCTGCAAAGTATTGTTAATCAATAAAAATCGAGTTACACAACTGTCATGATGTCACCCTTGAAAGCATCATTGAAATTGTTATCTTCTTCAACTTATGTTTTATAAGATAGTTGGTTTTATCCCATTATGTTTTCCTTTTCTTCATCCATTTCAAGATTTAATAGAACAGTTCAGAATTTTTTTCTACCGGAATTCGAGAACATTTTTTTTTAGTTGAATGATTGTGCTTACAGGGATAAACCTCCACATACTTAACACTTTCCATGAGTTATTCCCAAATTCCTAGTCATCTTTCCCTTAAATCCACTCACTTCCCCCTGTTGCATAATCATGTTGATTTATATCTCCTTGATATGATGTTACTTGGTCTACGAAACCAGACATTCTGAGTGCTTAATCTGTTGGAAACAGATTTCCTTGTGGATTCTCCAATTTGTTGACGATTAAAATCGTAAAAATGAATTCCATCAACAAAGTATTGCTAAAGCGCTATTATTTAACTATGATAATAATATAATACTAGTAGGTGGAAACCCCTTGTAGACTAGAGGCACAAGGATATACATATTACACATGTTTTGATTTTGTTATGATGTTACCTACACAGTCCTACATTTTTGATGATACAGTCTTGGTTTCATTTGGCATGATAATAAGTGGATAATGCATGATTGTGGAATGCTTTTGGTAATCACTTGCGACATAGAACAATTTCTATGGGCATGAGGATCATGTTGTTTACGAGTTCTATGTTATAAACTTGTTACTAATTCATATGGCGATTACTTAGCCACATATATGAAAGGGATAATTAATGGTAGCATTGTCCAAACAAAGAAAAAACTATGAAAAGGTTCTAAGGTTATAGTAAAAGGAAAGAAACTATGTAAAATGACTACATGGAAATTTCGAATAAAAGAACTAATGGATACAAGTGTTAGTCGTAACTATTATACTATGGTTTGGTTAATGGACTATGAGAATTTCATTAAAATCGAATGGAGGCACATATAGCAATGTTGATATGGATTACTGTATGGATTTATGGAAAACGTTAACATATGAAATATCTCGGGTGGCACACTATGCAATAGATATGGTCTCAGATCTTGAGATGGATTGGCATTGATTATGCATTAGTTATATGGTTTTATTTATTGGTGGATGTTATGCTTATCGGGTTGTTTCATACATGGAATTGAATGGGGCCAGGTGATGGAAGAGATGTTCATTTATTGCACATCACTCCAAACCTTCCCTATCGCCCGTCACCCTAACATTTTTCCATTGTTTCAATTTCTCTCTGTTGGTTGTAAAGCTCCAGGTTTTCAGGTTTTTGGAAAGGAAATCTTGACCAACTATTCATTTAATCGTTTTTCCCATAGGTATGGTTATTTTCTCTCCATCCATGATGTATTATTTGTTTTATGAACCAAATGGTGGCCCAATGATGCTTGGATTCTATGTGCTCTTGATATTTTCCACTGTGTAATAGTGGTGTTATGGATCTCTATGATGATTGTAAAACGTTGGAAACTGTAAGAAAAGAAATGGGTATTATTAAGGTTGCGCATTGGTTATTTATGGGTTGGCTTGGTTTTTATTGTTTGTTCTCTGTGGAATAATGGAGATATTGGTGCCATGAATCTATGTGTTTTATGGTTGGAGAGTTTTATCACTGATTGTATTTTAGTTGTTGTCAACTCTCTATAATTATCGTAATCTTTATCTAGTTACATAGTGGTTTTATACTGTTGGTGTGCTTATTTTATGTAACCCCGAACTGTTGTTAATAGCTCATTCCTGATTGTATTTTCATTGAAAGCTTGCCAAAAATCTAGTATTGGTCGCCTAAATATTAATACAAGAATGTGTGTTTAATGGATATCATATGAAAAGGTATTACACACACCACTCCTATCATCCCCCTCGTAAAGATAATTGTATGTGGCCTCACTGTCAATTTTTTTCGAAATTTGTTCGGCTTTTTGGGTGTTCGAAAGAGACATTATATCTATGTGCTTTTTGAATACCCGCAAATGTTAAGTTAACCCTCATCTCTTCTCTGCAAGTTTTAGACGTACCTGTGTGCACTGAGTTATTTTACTTGAATTGTCTTTTTCTCTCCTCGGGAATTCGCTTAGGGTTATGTCAAGGGCTTGGAGTAATAAGTCGAAGGATTGTGTGGCTCACTATTGTTCGTTTTTAAAAATGTATTTTGGCCTGTGGTTGTTATTCAATGGTAAAGTGGATAGAATTCTTGGAAGATCATCAACTCTCTGTGTTTTTGTTTAAAACGAAAAACAAGCTTGTGTTGCCTCTTTGCATTTTATTTTTGGAAGAGCCGCCTCATACTCTGACTACTTCTACTTTCCTCGGGTTCCTTCGGGGTTTTCAAGTGTCAGGTTATCAATTTAATGATTGTGGAATGTTAAAGAGACATGCTCTCTAATTTATAAACTCATTTGTTTCATTCAAATATTTGTCAGGTCCTTCTATGTTGAAATTGTTTGAACAATTATAAGGGGAAATTAATGGTTTCTTGCAGTCGAGAGTTGTCTTTCTATTCGTTATCTTCTCAATCATTTTGTTTAATTAAACACGATTTTGATTTCTTAAGGATACACATGTGTGAGTTTTACCAAGCCTGATCAAGGTTCTAGTAAGGAAAAATGATGTCTGTGTGTCAATCGAGTTCTGTTTGCTTCATATAAAATTGGTTATATTGGAATCATCATGCAAACTATCAATTTTTTTAAAAAGAAGTTATATATGTTGATATACACAGAGATGAATCTCGGGGTTTATGTTTGAGTCAACTGTTATTATCAATTCAAGATTTTGTTGATTGATATGATTAAAGTCCTGTGTATGATTGAGCATGCTTTTAAGTTTGTCCATGTTGTTTTGAAAAGACACCCGCGTACATTTAAATTGGGCCAGATTGTTGATTGAAGAAAAATGATTGTTGATGGTTATCGTGGTGCATTATTGATTATCAGGGATAAATGTTGAGCATGTTGTTGCACATGTTTTTTTTATCTTAAAAGGAAGAGATCAACGTTATGATATAAAAAATTGTTGAATGGGAAGTTTTTTCATAAGTTATAAATGCACAGACTGTTATAGATTGAATAATTCTACTAAATTTAATAATTATTGAGAAAGCAAGTAGTTTTGATGAAATTGAGAAACAATGATTTTTTTGGTCTTGAATTGGATTCTTTTTGGATTACTTGTGAAATAGAGTTATGATTGTTGATTTATTTAATTTATTTTAAGAAAAATATTCATCTAATTCTCATTCATTTTCTCACTTTTTCACTCATTACAAATCCCCTCACGATCCTAGATTCACTTTTCATGCCTTGTTCTTAAAATTAAATTAAAACTCTTTATTACAGTGATTAAGTAAAAACAAAGACATGGATCACAACTGATATGATTTTGTTATTGTTGCATAGTTGATTGTTTAATGAATTGTTGAGTAGTAATCATGTTCTCACTCCCTTTCATTTTCTCACTTTTCGCTCAATACAATCCCCTCAGATATCCCAAAACCCTTATTCACCCCCTGCTCATTGACAATTATCTTTATGGATTGGATTACATGGGTCTGATGTGATTGTTGAGCCAAAATTTGTTTCATATTAAGAGATTGTCATGTATGGTTTATTTAAAAAGCTATTTGCTAATAATCTCTTCATACAGGATGAGATTTTTCAGTAGTGGAATTCATGGCCGAAATAATAGGGGCATAGGAAATTGGAACAGAGGACCTAGAAGGCCCAGATTCTGAAAACATTTCGATGCAGATACTTAAGAGTTAAAATAGCTCTTCCAAGATGTATTTTTCAATTGGATTGAACAAGGGGTAGTCCAAACTAGACCGGAGAGGCCTCCTTTCCATCCCAAGCATGTCCCTAGTATCCATGTACCCCCTTATGTTTCTCTACAATCTAAAGTTCCTGAGACCAAGGGATGGCATGAGATTTTTCACCCAACAGTCTTCCAACATGTTAGCTGGACAAATTTGTCTATACCTGCTCCTCCTCCACCTGTTAATCCAAATCTCCACATTTCCCCTACACACTCACCTGTACAGTCCTCCCACGCAAGCAAAAGACTCAAAACTGAATCCCATCACATGCATGAAAAAGGAAAAGTTGTTTCTTCCCCCTCTGTGATTCTGTCAATTCTGTTTCATCCCACATGCACTTGAAAGATGTTGTTCTCATGTCATCGGTGAGATCAAGATTCAAGGATCCGGATAGCCTAAGGCTAATTCAGAAAATTCAAAAGGGAATAACAACAACAAAGGGAAAATTAACACTGAAACTGGGAAATATGATTTTTATTGTACTTTATTATTGTTTTATTGAGGACAATGGATTGTTGAAGGTTTTGGACAACATACTAGTTTTGGATATATTGGATATAATATGTTTGGATATGATTTGAAATGTCATTGATATTTAATTTTCAAATTATGGAAATGATTATGGGAGCCACAAGGAGGGATGTGTCTCATTTATTGTCTAGTTATGTTTATTTTTGTTAAAGAACTTAAAGGGAGTCACAAGGGGTCCCACCTACCAGTTATTATTTATTAAAAGACCCTTATTATTATTATTATTATTAATTATTATTTTAAACTAAAAGTTAGTTGATGTTCAGTTAACTTAAATAAATGAAGTGGTTGAACTACTTCAAATAATTTGGATTGCATAAAAGCCAAATGAGAAGGAAGAACAAGTGGAGAATAGAAGGAGAAAGCATAGTAAGGTTTTCTCTTGAGTTTTATTGAGATAGTTTAGTTTTAATTTATTATTCAAATCATCAAAAGCCTAATTCTCTTTTATGACAGCAGAGTCCTATTGTAGACAACAAAATTCAAAGTTGAGTTACATCATTCAGACACTTGTTCTCAGAGGTGTTGATCTATCTTTGATAGTTTGTGTAGTCTTTTTTGTTTATGAATTCATTTTCATGACTGATAAAGGATATTGTCTAGAGTCAAGTGGGAAACACTCTTTGGAAAGATGATCCCTATTTTAAAGTTTAGTTTTTACTTCCTATCAGAGTCCTTTTGTATGGTTTTCATCCGGGATATCTAAGTTTGAATTTGGTCCAAACTCCCTCAAGGTGTTTTGTAAAGATATCGATTATTTTTATTTCTTGGAATGAAATAAGTGATTTCTATTATGTATCATATGTGTTAATATGAAACTTGGTATTTTTTCTTTTTTCTCCACATTTACTTTTGCATCTGGTATATTCAGAAAATTATATAAAAAATGTTGAATTTTGCAGCAATCTTTTATTTTAAAAAAATCAGCCTAAGCCCTTCTAATTAATACTTGTGGGTTGGGAAACAATTTTTGAGGCTATAAACATAGGTTGGTATTCCTGGCTATCTTTCCTTAGCCAAGAAAGATTTCAAAATTATTGAGTAAGAAAAACTCATATATTTTCCTCAACAACATCAAACATACATGTGATTATCGCCTCTTTATGCTTTTTCTTCTATTTTGTATGTGATCTCACTATAGAATCAAATTTTGTTTTATGTTTTCCTCTATATATTAATTTTAAATATATGTAGATGAATTCATCTGAACCCAATGATCTGTTGCATATATTTTCAATTCTTTTTCTTCTATAATCACCTGATGATTCATCCTTGATAGATGCCTTGAGGGATTAGTGTCTTATTTCTATTATTTCTACTGCAACTTCATATAATTGGTATAAATAAGTGTTTTATATCTTTCCTCTGATAATCCATTTTCAAAATCACCAATTGTCCAACTGTTTGTTGATCTCTAACTTATGACCCCATTTCACAGTGGATTTTCTACCCACCTTGCCACCAACGCTATAAATTCAGTCTTTCTTTAGATATCTAGCCTTCGGACAAAATTCCAATTCAATCCTTTAAGTGATTGATTTGAAGAGAGAGAGAGACCTCTCTAGGTTGTAAGGGATAGCTTTCAGCCTCAAGTTGGTTTTCGGTCACCTATGTGACTTGCCTACACATCCAGGGAAATTTATAGAGTGATAACATTTTGGTGTCGTTTCCCAAGAGAGAAGGTGAAATATTCCCCGAGATAAACGAAAAAGATCATATTTGACTTATGATGGTGAACATAGGACAAACACAAAGAATGATGTACCATTCAGCTAGAAACTCCAATCCTGAATCAATCAGATTCAAAGAATCCACTCAGGGATGAGATCCATTGACAAAGACATGGAAGGACATCATGGGAAAACCAAGTATCAAAGATTCAATTTTTTCTAAGAGATCTTATTATTTTTCATCATTTATATCTTTTCCTTTCCTGAACATGTTAAAATAATTTGTCTTTACCTGATGTATCCTAATGATGACCAGAAATATATATTTCTATATCCTTCTTCTAAAGTTGTAAATACATATCATGATCCTTGCATAATTGATCCTGAATAATAGATTTCATTCAAATTATATGATGTACATAATCAATGTGATAAGCCTCAAGATACCCAAGAAAATATCATATCTCCTATGCTTAAGCATCAACCCTCCAATATCAAAGAGAGATACAAACCAATTAAGTTACCTCATATTCTACATGATTTTCCTCTGAAGAACTATAAATACCTACTTATGTTCAATGGAGAGCTTGGTAACACTACAACTGAGAAACATATCCAGGATTTTGAGAATTTTGCAGATTTATTTGAAATTGAGCATGATGATGTTTGTATGAGAGCCTTTTCTCAATAATTGTAAGGAGATGATAAACAATGGCTTAGACACTTACATCCTGAGATCATCATCTCATGGGAATAATTGAACGATGCGTTTCTAAAGTTCTGGGGCGAGAGGAAGTCCTTGGATCAATAACTTTCTGAGTTTAGTGCCATGAAAATACAGAGAAATGAAACAATCTTTATGTTTAGTAGGAGGTTTTCTAATTTGTACCATAGGATACCTAAAAGGATACAACCTTCGAAAGTTGCTTCTATGTTGTGTAATGCAAAAAGATTCCATCCAAATCTCTCATTTCTTTTGATGGAAAGAAGATCTAAGTCCTTTGAGAAAATGTTTAGTGATGCACAGGAGGTTGAATACAATCTTAGATCCTGTGGGAAGTTTTCAGAACAAATTCAAAATGAAGAGTTGGCTGTTGAAGAACATGGTAGTAAACATGAACAAAAAGTATCTGATCTAAATTTTGAGCAGAACATAAATAATATCATCCATTGTAACATCCCTCTCTTGCGCACACTGAGCAAACTTATTCTTTGAGGACACTTGATCGCAAGTGATCCGAAATATTATACTTTGGGAATTTGATTTATGATTATGAGGAATTATTAATTGATGACATGTTATTTGGCTGCATTAACATAGACATGTGTTATTGACTCGATTTTCCTAAGTGTGCAAGATTTTGGACCTCGAGGATGCAGAGGCATTGATGGAACCCCTTGGACTCTGGGTTGAGTTAGGGAGTGAGCTATTGGGGGTTTGATTGTTGTATATCTGACATTTGTGCATGTGATTAGATGAGATGATATTGGATACTATATCTGACATGATTCATTGATGATGCAGGCTGACGATAGCTTGTTGACCAGACTCACATGTGGAGTAAAGGGGTCAGGCATGACTACCAGAGACATTGATGGAGAGGTGTGGACAGAAACCCTGCCACGGCCTACTAGTACTCGTGTCATGGCTCGAACTATAGGTTAATGAATACCTAGTTCGAGAACACCCATGATGTCATGAGGGGCGACTGCGAAAGTCACTCACAATGATTCTAAGGGGCGTGTAATAAGGCAAGGGCCTTGTTCCTTAGAGGCCCTTAGTCTCCCACGGGATCACCTGACAGAGTATTGACTCCAGGGGTTTTTGATGTCTACCAAGTCAGTCAAGAGGCGAGTGGCACCCTTAGAGAATTTAGTGCATTCTGAAGGGCACTTCACGCAAGAAATATAGAAAGAGGCGAGTGGCACCCTTGGAGCATGTAGTATGTCCTGAAGGGAATGTCGTGCAAGGGAGATAGAAGGAGGCGAGTGGCACCCTTGGAGAACCTAGTGCATTTTGAAGGGAATTTCGCGTTGTTAATTAATAAATGAATAAACCTAGATGGCCTTAGGATTAATAACATGATAATACAATTTAAAACAATTTCCCTAATAAAATGTCACCGAGTGTCGAAAATTAAAATCTTGATCTAGGTGAAACTTGCGGTAAAAGAAAATTATGTATGTAAAAATATAAATAAAAATGAATAAATAATAATAATAATAATCATTAATCATGTGTCGAGAATGGGGTAAGTAATTCTATTAATTTATAAAAATCTTTTGGGGGATAAAATTTAAAAAAATGGGGAAATAATTGTTTTGTCACTTGTGCTAATTAAAAGTTTTTAATTAAAAAGGAAAAAGGGAAAAATGTTAATTCTCTACACCTACCAAATTGATTTTTATATAAAAAGGGAAAAAGGGGAAATTTAAAGGAATTAGGAAACTAGGAAAAAGAGGGAAACATAAAAAGAAAGGGGAAACACAAGGAAAAAGAAGAGAGTCTAACTTAGTAAGGTATATAACATTTAATAACTTTCTAAATTAAACTCAACTAGTAAATTAGTGAGGGGGAAAGTCATTAAAACCTATAAGGGAATATGGCGACACCTAGGACCAATTCTAGGAATGATTTTAGGTGGGTGAGGGAAATGGGGGTAATTAATTAATTAAGGAAATTAATTCATGGTGCAGTGAAGGAAATGGGTGACACGTGTACGGGGAGGATTATTATGAATTAAATTATTGAAAAATAAATTAAAAGGGATTTTGGGAAGGTAATTGACTTAGAAAATCTATATAATGGAGGGAGGAGAGGGATGATGGATCTCTTCTGGTATGCGTAACGTTACATTGTAGAATTTTACACTTGATTGACTTAGCTTGTGGGAGTTGGGATACCCAGCTTGGTGAGGAGTGGTATCTCAGCCTTGCGAGGTGACCTGGGAGCTATTTGATTCTCTGGTTAATGTGTGTGGCCCCTTTGTGGCTCGGGAGGCTAAGGGGGAAGAAGAGTACCCCTAGCGTTGGATGGGAGGTACCGATGGAGTCTCATCGGTTGGCAAGCAGGAGTGACATGGAGTGCGTGGGACAATGAATCAAAATGTACGACTTAGGATATGGTATGCTTACTTGATTCTGCATGGTAGATTCTCATTACACATCACACCTTCAATTATGTATTTTTTTCTAATTGGGTAAAGAATTTGGTTGAATTAACATTTTAATTGATAAACTTATTTCCCATAGCCTTAATCTCGGTATTGATTTTTTCCTTTGGCCTTCGATCCCTGCATGTCTTTACCGTCCAATGGTTTATTGATTTGTGATTATTTGCGGTTTATTTTTTTTCCTTTGTCCCTAGCTCATCTGTCTACGCCTGAGCATTCGGCTAGGAGATAGATCTACAGTCTTCATGCAGGAGCATCACTTCACCTAGAAACGCACCAGCCAGCCAACACATTCAACGCGCATTCATGGACGATAGAGGCGCCAACCCTCTCATTTTAAAATTTGAAATTGTAATTAAATGTTTGTATGGTTGGTAGAGCCAAAGCCATGTTTTTGGGAAAGCTCTAGATAGAGTCGCCTTAAATGGTTGACAGGCTAAAGATCTAGATCCGATATGGACTAGATAGCCATTGAATGTAATTGAATGTAATTTATGAGAGTAGGTGAGATGGAGGGAAGAGCTTGAGGAGTCCCTTTTGGGTAAAAGATCTTTGTATATAGACTCATTAGAACCAGAAAGAAAGAAAAAAAAAAATAGTTATGCGAGAGGTACATTAGGGAGGATGTTATAACCCTAATTTGCATCAGACATGCTTACATGTTATCAAGCCATCTCAGATTCCTTCTTTTCCAAAATACTACTAAAAAATTCTTATTAAAAAAACCCTTTTATAAGGGCCCATGCACCCTTCTCCATTACTGCATGCTTGTACACACTAGCTGACCCAAGACAACATGTGTGTACCTACAAAAGCATGAAAAATGAAAGTTGATGATGGAACACACAACTTTGGGTAAGTTAACTAAACCTTTCGGCCATGCATGGCTAGAAGTTCTACCAAATACCTAGTTTCTTCTAGCCTATAAAAGAAGGGTTAGGGATCCCATTTGGAAGGGGAGAATCATAGTAAAGAAACTATACCCGATTGCGCATTACCTTTGTCCCAACTTTATCCATCCTTGTGCAAAGAGAAGTATAGAGAAAATAAGTTGGAGGATAATTGAAGAGGAACCTGGGACCAAGTTCATGGAGCAGTGGTCGAATTCATCATTGTAAGTTGATTTATTGAAGTTAATAATAAAGAAGTACTTTTCCCGTCCCACCATATGAGGTTTTCATGGTTTATTGCATACATGTTGATTGAATCTCTAACCCATTAATCTGTAGATAAAATGCATGTGGAGTTCTTTGTTTGTCTGGTGTGAATGC
Source organism: Picea glauca (assembly GCA_000966675.3). Classification (NCBI taxonomy): domain Eukaryota; kingdom Viridiplantae; phylum Streptophyta; class Pinopsida; order Pinales; family Pinaceae; genus Picea; species Picea glauca. The sequence continues at coordinate 161,975 of JZKD02S1173527.1, read as the reverse complement.
AGGCCAGCCTTGGGAGGAGAGCTGCAGTCAAAGAGAGATCAAGATTGAAGAAGGATCGATATCAAATGCCCAAAATAAGGTATGCTCACTTGATCTTCTTAACTACGTATTTGCTTAAGAATAATGGGGATTAGGTCTAGGATGACGGTAGAAAGTAGGAATCTTTAGGTGTTTTCTGCGTGCATGATAAAACCCTAAGTGCTAGTCCATAGAGAGATTTCCCACTCACAACAGAATTGGCGACCGTACTGGGGATCTCTAGGGTTTTTGGGAATGTTTTTTCTTGGGTATTTTTAAGAACTGGTTTCATTTCTTGTCTTTAAAGTTTCTGCAAAAGTCTGAGCTAACAGAGCTTATGGTCTTCCATACCAGTTCTCTTTCTTTCTTTGCTTGACTACATTTTTTTTCGAGACCCACAGAGGTACACGCGACCTGTATAAGGTCTTCACGCGTGTACCCATGCCCTACCTTCCCACGACCCACGTGTACACGCTAGCTAAGGAAGTGTCAGTCTCGTGTATGATTCCATAAAATTTCTTTTAGAGAGGTAGTCATCCTCTCCCCTGTCAGAAGTAATCCTTCTTAGGGTTTTTCTGGAACTCATTCTAGTATCTATTTTTTGCAGTTTTGTAGCTTAGGTTTCACCTCAGATTGGTTTTGTTCTATGAAATTTTCCTTCAATTGTTTTCTTTTTCTGTCAAATTAAGTTTCTGAGTCTTCAAGAGATTCTGGTTCTCAATACCAGTGGTCTTTTCCAATGCTTGATTACTTGTCATTTTGTTTTTTGAAGAGTTGCAGAGGTACACGCGGCCTGCATAAGGTCTACATGCATGTACACACACTCTTACCTTACACCGCTCGCGTGCACACACTGGTTGTTGAAATGCCAGTAGTGTGCGTGTTGAGAATTTTTTTTTGTTTAAGGAGAGGCAGTCATGCTTTCTTTGTCAAGATTTATACCTCTCAGGGTTCTTAGTCTCTGTCATAGCAGTTTTATCCTAGGTTGGATTCCATCATAGCTTGCTTTTTCATTGAAAGATTTCTTGTGCTTCCTAGATTTTTAAACTTATTTTTAGCTTGAAATTTTAAGAAAAATGAGTTGCATTTTGAAAAAAAATTCCCCCTCATGGTCGGGGGGGAATGAATCATGCATTCATCAGTTTCTTTTAGAATCTTTTGTTATTTCTTCTTTGATCAGAAGAAAATATAAAAAAAAAACTCTGTTTGTTAGATCTCTTTCTTTCCTGGCATTTTCTTTGCATTGTTATTTGAAAAATAAAATAAATTAGCATAGTGTCGTGTTTTATTCTCATCTTAAAAGCATTTCAAAAATATATATATATA